>JAQFVV010012945.1:82500-93585 GCA_028023455.1 Epiperipatus broadwayi | reverse complement strand
CTTCCATCCTTCTACTCATGTTCCCATGCCCCTGGTCGGCTTCAATCCTTTGAATTCTCTGTCCCCACTCCCCCATTGTCTCTCGGATCTCGTCCTGTTGTTGCCTAATTTCATGACACACCTCTTCAGTCTGCCTGATCACTTCTTTCATCATGTCCTCCGTTAGGATCTCAACTTTCTCCTTTAGCTCCCTCAGGTCTGCCTTCGTCCTGTCCGTCTTTGACGCATTCTGAGTTATTTCTTCCTTAACTTGGGTTAAACTACTCTCCTCCCCTTTGTCCTCTTCTAGCTTCCTTTCCTTTCCCCCGAGTAGTTGCCTTATCTCCTCTCTAAACTCTTCCCTCTCTCTTCTCCGCTCTTCTCTATCTTCCCTCATTTCGGCCATCATTTGCGTCATCATCCTTATTAGGGTTTTGATATCCCCTTCATTTTGCGTATCCTGTTTTTTAAACTGGATGGGACTTTCTCCCGTCTGTTCCCACATGTCCTCATTTGTCTCTTCTTCCATGATTTGATGTTTATTTTTCTTTGTCTTATTCTAACTTTTTTGTCACTACTGTTTACGGGAATGTGGTTCTTTTTTCTTTTGATTTTATTCGTTTTATGGTGACAGCGACCGATCAGCGTCCGCTCCCTTATCTCCTGCTATGTTTTATTTATTTTGTTTATTTTGCTCCGGTTCCCGATGTTTTGTTTACATATTTGCGATGTTAAGAATCGCCGTGATTTTGTTCCGTTTGTTTATTTTTTTTTTTTTCAGCTTTTGTTTACATAAACGTTTCCGCGTCTTCTCCCAGGTTCGGCCGCTTTTGCTAGTATCTAGATTTGCTTTATCTTTATGTTTAGAAGCGTCATTTATACTAGCCTCACGTTGGAAGCGCCAATGTAACCGACCACCTATCTATATAACCGAGATTACGGGCTTCGAAATAAACATGACATAGCGTAAGGCTTTATTTGTTTTCTTATATCGACAGTTATTCGCTATCCACATAAGGGGGCGCCAGATACGATTATTTAAGTGGATTTTAATTACTCGCATCACCTTACATCATGTCAAAACGATTTCGAAGTCTAATTCCACCCACTAGCTCAAAAACTCCCAGCATGGACCAATAAGGTTTCTCAAGGTCAGTTACATGATTGTTTGAGGACGACTCCTCCCGGAAAAGACGCATTGTCCGCTAATGAAAAATCAGCATGGTTTTCTAATTAGTCAACTACAGCATAAGATTTATTTATTGGTTGTCACTGACCAATGAGGTGGTTCGATTTACGCCTCTGAACAATAGGCTTACAAGTTCATCCCCCCGCTACATCGTATATAACATAATTATTTGATGTTTACTTTGATTGATTATAGACCCGCCCGCTCTTAAATCTATCTTAACTAAGGTTAAATAAGAAACATCGTGACTTACGGCATGATGTTGACATAATTAATAAAGTAAATAAATTGAAAGGAAATTTAAATTTAACTAAATCTACTTCAAAGATAAGTCATTAAAGAATAAATAAACTACGGTTTGAGTGTGTGTGAAAAGATTTGAGAAATGCTCGACTTGATTAGATATTGAACAAATTTATTAAATATGAATAGAAAACATTATTAATTGATTTATTACACACGCGCACATACATTCACGCTCACAGAGAATCATAATTAATCATAACATAATGTGAATAACGAGATAAAGTTCCTTTCTAATTGAGAAAATATATTATCTTTCCTGAGCTTCACTTAGGTTCAAAGTTCATGTTTACAAAGTTCTATATCAAAGATAAATTATCATGATGAGGAAAGTTTCAAGATTTGTTTGTGCAAATTTATGTTGGTTAATTACGAGATTGCCTTACGAGTTTATAAATTGAGTGAGTGAACATAATATAAAACATATTTACCTAGGATTTGTCTTGGTTACAACGAACATCGATTGGTCTGGACGAGTTTGGGTATTTCACGGAACATTTCTATTATTAGGAGCATTAACTTCACACGACGATGTCATCGAAATTCCATAGCTTCGGAGATATTTCAGTAGCGGAGCGCCGATCAATCGCTGAAGGGTTTATTAGCCCCTCATGACAATCGACGCTCTTGGTATTAATTTCGTAATGATCATCTTAAATACTGAGGAATAAATCAAGCTACTTCAGAACAACTCTATTGTTAAAATAAAAGCATAAGCATCGGAATAAAATGAGCAGGTGATAACTCGGAATACAGAGAATCGGAAAATAAAACAACAACAGCAATGATAACGTATCAATCGAAATGAATCGAATCGACCATTGAATAGGTTTTGACTGGTATTTATAAGGGTTGGTCCATATCTTGGGATCCAATCTACCCCCAGAGTTCCCTACTCCTGGAGTTGTCGTTCAGGTCCGCGTTTGAGGTACCTGTTCACTCACTCTTTGTGCTAAAGGCAATATTTATTTTGAGACAATCTCATTTTGCAATCTCACTCAACCAACCTTATCCTTCACACCTCGGATGCATGCGTGTGTGCGTGTGTTTTACCAGAACAATACAAGCTATATTAAATTTAGAAGTCGAGCATTTTATCTTTTCCTCAAATCTTTTCTATAAGTTTTATTCTAGCTAAAACTATATTTCTAAAATAAACATTTTTAAATACCCCGTGGTGTCTTTGATTGACAATTATATTTTACTATTTAGGAGAGCATATTATATTTTATTATTTAGGAGAGCAAATTATGTTTTGTTATTATTTTTTATTATCTGAAAGCTTTAATCATTTAATTAGACGTTTACCGTCTGTATTTTATCAATGTGTTTTAGAAATGTATTTATGGGAGGAAGAAAACTATTACATGTTACGAAAATAAAATTACGAGTGTTTTAGGTTGCTTGCTGGTGTGTGTGTGTTTATCGACTTGTCCCGTTCTGATCTATGCTTCCTAGATTTAATACTGATGTAACGCTGTCTCGTTACAATATCTTAAGTAAAGATATTAGAAATAAAAGTAGTTTTATAAATACTTGCCTTGTTAAGTCTTTATTTTTAAAAGACTGAATGTTGACAATTTTAAAAGGCAAATAAATTGAAAAATGATTAGTTAAAAGTCTTAATATAATAGAAATTATTATATTGAAATAATTTAAACGCTGGTCGTTTATAGATAAAGAAGCTTATTCTTACCTGGATATTTTATTAAGAAATGCGCAAGTAATACGTGGACGTCCCAGTTAATTTAAAATAATTAAATGATAATTTTTCATAAATTATAAACTAATTCAAGAATTTTTTAAATAATATTCTTTAAAGAACTGCATCCGGATCAGATAAACTATTTTAATTTTATTATATTTTTATAAAAGAACTGATTAACTTTTATTTTGGTTTTAAAAGAACGTTTTCGTTTTTCATAAACTTTTAAAAAAACACATGATGGACCTGAAACAGGAAATGGTGTTTTAGTGAATATGTGCCTAGGATTAAAGAACTTTATGGTGAAAAGGAGACATCGCTGGAGTTATGTAATATAAATTCTGTTTTATTTATCTAACATAAAATTTAAATATTATTAATCTATTAAAATAAGATAGGTACATTTCTTAAAATAATAACTAAAAAATAATATAATGACTAATTGCATAAGTTTATTTTATAATTAATATAACACAGAATATTTTAAGAATGATCGTGAGTGTAAATGTGAATTATTTTATGAAGCTGTAATTCCGAAGAATATTGGAAGATGGACTGTACATTAAATCATTATTGATGGTAAAAATTGTATAATAATAATAATTTTAATGTATTTAATATGTTTTCTTTAGATCAACCGAATGATATGTTATTGTTGAATGAATGTATGAATATTTTAAAAATACACACATTATATTGGCAGTAACAGTTTCATTTAAATATGCATAATTTGAATTTATGATATAAATATGATACAACATTACATAAGAAGCTTAGAAATAATTATATGATTCTTTCGTAAATAAATTTTGATTTTTATTTTTATTATTATTATGTTGGAGTATTAGAATTATATTTATTATTCATACAAGTAATTATTTTATTTCAAGTTAGGAAGAGATCTCAAAGTCTATATTTTATTTTTATTTTATTGGATAAATTAAGTTAAGTTTTATGTAGAAGTTTATGTTTGAATTAAAGGTTTACTGAATATAGATGACGTAGTATAAATAGTTTGGATAATTAGTATTTATTTAAAGTTGAAGGTTGTTTTTCCCGGAATTTTAAATAAGTTTTAGAGGATGTTTTGTAGATAAAAGTTTATTAAGAAGGAGTAGAATAACACATAAAGTAAAGTAATAATTTCACACAGAAAAGAATCATAAAATTTATCTAATATAGTGCTTTATGAATTTGAAATTGATGAATAATTTAAATATTATTATTTTAACAGTACATATATGTAATGCATATTTGATAAAACATGTAGCATGAATTGCAATAAGTGAAATATAAAATTATAATCAATTCTTTGTTATTACATTATAAGGATACATTAGTTTCTATATTATGCTATTCAAGTAATGCTAATAGTAAAGTGAACACATACTAGTATATGATGAAATAAGTAACAATAATATTTAAGTGATGTAGCAATTTAATTAGTAAAGTTTAATTGTTTACATATGCTATATAAATATTGTTTACATAAATTTTTCTGTGTAATAATTAAAGTTCACTGATATTTGTTTAAAGTCTAAGTTTTGAAAACATACTTCAATGTTATTAGTACAGCATTTTAAAGAATGTATAATTACTTATTAGGAGTATGAATTAATAACAGTGTAAACATATTGTATTATTATTTTCTTATTTTATTTTCTTTGTTTTCATAATTTTGAACTGTAAATATTGTAAATAAATTCTTAGTTGAAGTTAATGTAAATAAATTTGTTTAATTCGTTTTAAAAGTGTGTCGAGTTCATTATTTTACACCACAGCATTTGACAACAGATAATTTGAACAAACATAATATTTGCACAATATGAATTTATTATTATTATTTAGAAATAAACACAATATTTTCCTGATTATCATTTATGAGAATTGATTGACATTATTACATCATATTACAATGGTCATAGAGTAATTATAATGCATAATATAAGAATACAATATTATTTATTGCCACAGATTATTAAGTTGTAAGATTTTGATCTATTCTAAAATTAAGATACTATATGAAAATAAAAGATAGACATGTTATTATTATTTAATGATTGATGATATAATAGGAATAGATAAGGTTAAGTTATACCCTAAGAGTATTATTATTATTATTATTATTAAAATAAGTTAGGTGTATTTAAGTTTGATATAAAATCCCATATCATACTTATTTACATGAGTTATCATTACTTTAAGATAATTAGAAGAACCTGAGATTATTTAATTATATTTTAAAAATTAAAAGTTAAGATTTATTTATTTTATTATTATTAAAGATAATTTATTTTATTTAAAAGCCATAAGAATGCTGTAGAGGTAGTAGTAAGTTAATAAGGAGGTGACAGTATTCTTATGCCATTGAGACAATGTCTTGGAAGATATTGACTCAATGTAAATCTACTTATTGCTTTGTAACTTTACTTCACAGTCTCATGATTTTAATAAATACTTATTTAATTAGTACATACTATAGAAATATATTGATTTTGATAATTAATAATAAATTTAATTTGAATATGATAATATAAAAGTATATTAAAGATAGATATGCAAATTTTAATTAAGCATTACAATTTAATTGAGCTAGTTGTATTTCAAACTATATTATACATCGAGAAGTAAGGGTACAATATATATATATATATATATATAAATCTAATATCTGTATTACAAGTAATTATAAAAATATAGTTCTTTCACACTATTAATTCAAAATACAGTAAATAAATCTTTTAAATATAATTTATTCAGAAGTTACTTTCAACTAGCTCAGTAGTCATTGTCAACTATTCAAAATTCAAAAATAATGTTACAATAATATGTCATATAAAATGTTTTCCTCACAATTCATTAATTTTATCATTCCCACAGTTCACTAATCTCAACATTTGCTGCTTGTCTATTAATCAAATGTTGTTTATATTTATTAATCAATAAAGCTTTCCAAATTTTACATTTATTATGGTTTCTTTCAATCCCCATAATTTTAACATTATTAAAATCAAAAATAAATCCATAATTATAAATTCTATTATTGTTAAATATTGGATATAATTATAATATGGTATATAATACTATTATAAATTTTAATAAAAAGTGCTTTACGTTTGATTATGAATTATTAAAAAATAAAAAAGTTTAAATAACTATTCCATTTATTAATAATGAACAAGTGAAATATAAAAAAATACTATGATATGTATAAGATTGCTTTTTATACTCTTTTTAATTTAAATAGATTATTGAATATTTCAAAGAGTAAAAAGATGTTTATTCATAAAAATTGTATAATATATAGATGGATTTGTAAATGTGGTATGAGTTATATTGGGGAGTCTCAGTGTACATTAGAAAAAAGAACTAGGGAATATATTTTGTTATTGAAGCATGTTCAAAATTCGAATTTCTGATAAAAATGGGGATATTTCATCTTTTGTATTTTTTGATCATAATAGAATTTGTAATTATGGATTTAATTTTGATTTTAATAATGTTAAAATTATGGGGATTGAAAGAAACCATAATAAACGTAAAATTAGGGAAGCTTTATTGGGTTGTCATCGATGAGCAAATATATCCCACTGGATGGCGCTGTTTTCATGCTAAAACACATAAAAATGCCGTTTCCATGGCCAACACCTTCGAACCTGAATTTTCTATAATACAACTTTTTTCTTGTGCTACAGATTGCAGGCCGCTATGTTGCGTCGCAGTACAGCATGTATGTTTTACACAGCAAATACATTTTCCGAATTCGCACAATTTATAAAATGATTACGGCTTGGGGAGAGGGTGTGTTTTTTGAATTGGATGGAAATGTTGTACTTATTGGATTTTTTTTTTATTTTAAAGTATTGAAATGTTCAGATTTTGTAAAGTAATAATTAACAGACTTTTTACACCGTAGTGTATTGGAGTTTTAAGTAGTAAATGTTGATGAGATATATGTATAAAGTTATTTTGAATTAGGTAACGAGTCAAGTAACGTACTGTTCATAACATTCCATGAGACATTTTAAATTTGAACAGTGTGTATATTTTTGAAATAAAAAAAAAGCGTTATCACAAAAATTTCCAGTAAGAAAAGTACAATTGTACACTGTTTTTTTAAATGTCATAAAAAGCATATATTATAAACATTATATATATATATATATATTTGTCGTTGTTTAAAAAAGTTTTAGTTTCTTTCTTTTCTCCAACTACTGTTATTCTTTGTTGAATATAGTTTATATTTATTGTTATCATTTATTTTATAGATGTTAGTAAAAAAAAATATTTACAAAAATACGATTTTGATATTTTTTATTTTAACTGTAAAACTAACCCTAAAGCTAACCCTAAAACTAACCCTAAACTAACCCCAAAACTAACCCTAAAGCTAACCCTAAAGCTAACCCTAATCCTAACCCTAAAGCTAACCCTAATTCTAACTCTAAAACTAACCTTAAATGTAAATGTAACAAGTTTTACTTTTAGTTATCATTCTATTTGAAATAAAAACTAGTGGTAAACAACAAAAAAAAAAAGCCGTAACCCCAGTAAAAAAATCTCCGATAGAAAATTGATTTTTTCTAATAAAAAGAAAACTAAAAAAGATGAATCAAATTGTAATTTGTTTATTTTATTTTACATTTATTATTATCATTTAATTTGTATACGTTAATAAAAAATAATATTTAAAATTAAGTAATATTTAAAAAAGACGATTTTCTTTTTGTTTTTATTTTTGCTTTACAAAAAACACATCAAAATGATTATAATTAACGGCCCATGATTGATCATATTTTATAATTTTAGTGTGATAACTGCACCATCAAGTGGGATTTAGCAGCTATTCTACAACAACCCTTTATTGATTAATAAATATAAACAACATTTGATTAGTGAAACATTTATATTAATGGTTCTGAAATGTAAAAATCCATTAATATAACATGAACTAAACATAATATGTGATGTTACATTATAATTGAACATTTTAATCTTATAAAAAGTAATAGTAATTGTTAAACCACTAAATATCACATGATTACCATTTCTTATGCTTGCTCATAACTGTATGGAAAGTTTTTCCAGTTTTAATAATAGTAATTGGTAACAGCAATATAAACACAGCCAAACATTATAAATTGTAATTAATAAATTTTTTTAATAAGTATTATGAATGTATTGAAATATAATTGTTTGAATATTCTTATATATAAATGTAACTTTAAAATTAGGATGTCGCCTTGGGTTAAATTATCCACCACATAGTCATGTAACTGAAATCTATCAGTATAATCGAGAATATCCTTTACGAACTATAATAAGTATCAATGATTATGTTCCACATGATACTGAAATAAAAGTTATATGTCTTCATGATTTATCATTATTTACTATCTATCGTTGTCAGAATGGAAATTGGACCAGTACAAAACAGCTGAAATGTTTAGCTCCTTTTATAACCTCCAGTAAGTGTTCATGTTTTATGAATAATATTATGACAATATTTTATTATATATATATATATATATATATATATATATATATATATATATATATATATATATATATATATATATATATAATAAATATAACAGTGATAATATATTATAGAAAGTCTTAAAATACACAGAATTACTTTTGGTAAGTTACTTAGCCTTCTTCAAACTGTCATTCTATTTAAAATATAATGAAAGCAAAGTCATCAAGTCATATCCCAAAATTCCCAAATTTTAAAATTATCTTGTTGAATAATTATAGACATTCTATTTTTACTTATAAAAATTACTCTCTTAATTTTTCTTTTATTATGGTTTCTCTCCTCATGAAGAATCTTAATATTTTCAAGATCTAAATTAAAGGTATATTTACATCTCTTTTCATGATCAAAAAAAACTGAAGTTGTTATTAAATCATTATTATTTTCATTTTTTGTATGCTTATATAATAATTGATGCTCTTTTAATCTTTTCTGTACACTGCATCTTGATGCTCCAATATATAAGCCATGCATGCACATAAAATTTGATAAACCACATTTTTGTTTGAAAAGTATGACACTTTAAAATTATCTGCCAATCTATTGATGTTATGTGGAATGTAAAATGAAATATTAAATAAATCCTTATATACATATATTTAAAAAATTTAACTTGAGCATACAAAATATATGGTATAGAAATCCATTTGTAAACATTCAGCTCCTTTAAATTATTATATATCTTTTTAAATTGGCATAAAGTATAATTAATCTGTTTAATCTTATAACCAACATCAAACAATCTCTCTGTAAATATTTCTGTAATGTTATAAGACTAAACATATTAATTATACTTTATATCAATTTAAAAATAAATACAATAGAGGAGCTGAAGGTTAATGTTAAAAAATGGATTTCTATTCCATATATTTTAAATGCTCAAGTTAAATTTTTAAAAATATATATAAGAATTTATTTTGTGTTTTATTTTCTATACCACATAAAGTTAATAGATTAGAGAATATTACTAAAAGTATCATACCTTTCAAACAAAATAATATTCTTTATCAAATTTTATTTAGATGCCTAGCTTTATCCATAAGTAAATTGAGGTGCAGTGTGGGAAAAAGATTAAAAGAGTATCAATTATTGTATAATCTTATAAATAATAATAATAATAATAATAATAATAATAATAATAATAATAATAATAATAATAATAATAATAATAATAATAATAATAATAATAATAATAATAATAATAATAATAATAATAATAATAATAACAACAACAACAACAACAACAACAACAACAATAATTTAGTAACAACTTCCGTTTTCTTTGATCATGAAAAGACATGTAAATATATCTTTAATTTTAATCTTAAAAAAGTTAAAATTCTTCATGAGAAGAGAAACCATAATAAAAGAAAAATTAAGGAGGCAATTTTTATAAATAGAAATAAAAAACTACACTTAATTGACAAGCTTTTAACATTAAAATTTGGGAATTTTGGAATATGACTTGATGTGGTTTCCTTCTGCTATATTTTAAATTGAATGGCATTTGAAAAAAAGTTAAGTGATCAACTGAAAGTATTTCTGAAGATTGTAGCACTTTTATAATACATTATCACCATTATGTTCAGTATTATTTTTTATTACAATATTTATTACATAACAGATGTTTTATTTTAATATATATATATATATATATATATATATATATATAAAATAAAACATCTGTATATATATGTATATTCATTATATATATATATATATATATATATATATATAATGAATTACATATATTTATAGATTTTTAAATTGATAGAGTGGAAATTAAGAGATTATATCTATTTAAACAAAGAGAACTTTACTTTTAGATATAAGCAGGAAAACATCAATTATTAATTTATAATTCTCTCAAGACTAAAGGTTTCTTGGTAACATCGAAAAGTAAAGTTATCTCTGTTTATATGGTTATAATCTTAATTTCCATTCTTAATTCTAAACACATAAAAGTTAATTGAATCATATATAAATTTAAAGTATTTCTTCAAGAAGACATCATGTATACAATTTTAAAAGTGCAATATTATTTAGTAACACTAACTCACTGAAAACTATTTAAATGGTTTTGCAACAAATGTTATTGTGTGCTTGAAATATAATAGTGAGAGTTCTTATAAATTATTATTGCTAAGTTATATTATTATATCTAGTTTTCAGCTGTTTTTTAACTTCAGCTTTTAAAAGATGAGCATATTTGCTACCTCATCTACTTTAAATATTAAATTAAAGACAATAATTAATTAAGAAGTTGTTAAACTATATTAAATTATGACAGTATTATTAAACTTATATAGAATACATATTTTGTAATATTTTTTTCATCAGAACATTTATTTTAACTCATTAATAGTAAGT
>JAQFVV010012945.1:0-77500 GCA_028023455.1 Epiperipatus broadwayi | reverse complement strand
ATGTACAATTAACTTCTTGCTGCATGATTATTGATGAGTTGCTGGCAGAGGTCACACTTATCCACTTAGTTTGGGTAAAGCAAACACTTTTAGAACTGGAACACAAGGATCCAGATTATTAATATTAATGCTTATCCAATTCCCTGAACTACTACTATTCTTATTCGTAGCAAGTTGTTCAGTCATAGAGCAACCAAGCATTTGATGCTGAAGCCCATGAATAATGATCCATTCACATCTTCTAGTTTTATTAATATTTTAATATGTGCCATAGAGTATATAGGTAAACCTATAATAAACCAGTTTTCTCTCCCTTTATATTAAATGCTTATTCAGTGTCAGTGTTGATTCTAATCTAGGTTAACACACTAACCTGCATATCTCTGAGTCTGATTATATGCTTGACAACTTGATATATAGATAGATGCCATAGGAGTGCTGTTGAGTTTGTTATATAACTTTGACTATTAAGTTTCATATGATCTAGCAGACTACAAAAGAACTAGATATTTGGCATATTAATATAGGCATAAACTTAAATACTGCACCACACTTTATTGAACACTTATAATGAGATAACATGTAACATATAATCTCATAGTTATGTAATGCCTGCGAACATAATCTTTCACATTCCAACTATATAATTTTTTATATTTTAGTTTTACTATCCTTTATGATCTTTATTAAATTAATATTATTTAAAATATAACTCGTTTTCATATCTTTATTGTTGGAGAATTCATTTTCATCCAACTCTATATTTATTTGCACATATATCATTGTATATATATGTAGACCTTTCTGTGACATTTCATAATTAATTATTATTATATTAGCGGTTCACTTAATCATATGTGTGTATATCTTAACCTAAATCAGTGTTATTTTATGAGTCTCTTGTTTCACCTTGTGTGACTGCCAAACTGAGGTTGAATTGAATGCTGGTGTAACTTCGAAAATATCATCCATAGGGTATTAGATCATTGAACTGAGGGAAAGGATTGAATGTTGGCCAGATTCTGGATCCCAGCATATAGATTCGATCAGCTTTAGTGTATTTTGCCTGTGTTCTGGATTTTGTTATGTGGAAGGACAATTCTTACCATTACACTATCTATCTATCTATCTATCTATCTATCTATCTATCTATCTATCTATCTATCTATCTATCTATCTATCTATCTATCTATCTATCTATCTATCTATCTATCTATCTATCTATCTATCTATCTATCTATCTATCTATCTGTCTATCTGTCTATCTGTCTATCTGTCTATCTGTCTATCTGTCTATCTATCTATCTATCTATCTATCTATCTATCTATCTATCTATCTATCTATCTATCTATCTATCTATCTATATCTATCTATCTATCTATCTATCTATCTATCTATCTATCTATCTATCTATCTATCTATCTATCTATCTATCTATCTATCTATCTATCTATCTATCTATCTATCTATCTATCTATCTATCTATCTATCTATCTATCTATCTATCTATCTATCTATCTATCTATCTATCTATCTATCTATCTATCTATCTATCTATCTGTCTGTCTGTCTGTCCATCTCTCCTTATATATATATATACTTACTTAGCTACCTACTTATCCATCAATCTATCTATCTTCCTATCTATCTATTTATCTATCTAGCTACCTACTTATCTATCTATCTATATTTGTATAGATAATAATACTTGGGTAATGAACCCTGACTTTAATAAAATCGATTTAACCTGGAAGATAGATCATAGAATGCTACAGATTATGAAAAAGAACATCAAACTGTCTCCTTAGTTGCAACTTATATTTACATAGAAAAATTTCTTATATGATTTTTAAATATGGTTATTATTTTACACCAAAATGTAGCCTATACAATGTATAAAGTAGTTAAAGCATTTGATATTAATGAAATAATAAAGATTTACTTTTGCATATATATAATGTTTGTTATGAAGCATTATGGATTATAAGCCAAAATACAAAATATGTAATTTTCACTTCCATAATATTCTGTAATATAATCTAATAAAGTAAGTCAAAAACTGTCTGCGAATGTTAAGGATAATAAAACGATGTAAAATGATATGGAAAAAAGAATTAACAGTAATCTTAAAAATATACAATTGTAATAAGGATAATAAAACGATGTAAAATGATATGGAAAAAAGAATTAACAGTAATCTTAAAAATATACAATTGTAAAATTTTTAAAATGCACAAAAGAACAAAAGTCTCATAAAATGTTTATGAAACATGTTATTGTAAACAATTTTTATATCAAGCAATAAAAAGAACTATATACAATATTATTAAAATGAGAAAACATAACATAAAGCTCTGCGAGATAATAAAAAACAACATAAATTAGTCTTAAAATTAAGACATCTTTTAAACTGTAAAGTATTCTTTCACGCGATGATATTTTGAGTAGAATGAGAGATTATTTTGACTATGTTTGAAAAGTTATGCAACAATTTATATGCTGATATTTAATAATTTCCATTTTATTTACTCATATAGTTGGGCAAAACATTCAGCTTAATAAAGTTCAAATAATACTTTGTAAATATAAAAATATAAAAACGAGAGATTCGGATGAAATTCCTTAATCAGATTTAAAATATGGTAGTGATGTGATAGCTTCTAATCTAAAGAAACTTTTTAGAAATATACGGATCAATGAAGTTGAACCACTTCATCTTAAAAAGGCTTTTATTATTCTAATTTATGAAATGAAGCTACAAAAAATCACCCTAATCGCTAGAGACTAAATATAGTTTTAGAAAATCAAAAACAATATAGCCAAGATTTTTAGTGCTACTTTAATTTGTGCATTGTTTATAAATTTGTTTTAATTTGGGTAATCAAAATGATTTTGTTGCTGCATTTGAAATTAATTGGTTGAAAGTTTATTCATATTTGACATGATTTGAATTAAATGTGTCATTAATACAGGTGAAATATTTGAAGCATTTGAAATGTAAACTATTATTAGACAAGGTTTTATAATAGCTTTAATGTTGTTTTTTTCTTTCATGGACATTAATAGAATAGTTTATGGGTGACTTCATATTGCAAGAATCAGGGTGTGATATAGTTGAATTAGTGGAGTTTTTAATTTAAAAAATTAAGAGTAAGAGTCTCATTCTTTTAGATTTTTTATTTGCCTTGTATTGATAATTGTATTTCTCTTCCAGATGGTGATCTACAAAATGTCTTTATTTTTTTGAATACAGTCTGTAAAAATTTTCTTTAAATATTAATATTCAAAAAGTTCCTGATAGTTTATCAATCAGTGTGGAAAGAAAAGTCTTTAGCAAACTTTAGCTTGCTAATTATCATAATGAGAATGAAAGTTATTTTAAAAACCTTTGCAGTTTGTTAAATAGAAAGACCTGAATGTCTAGGGACAATATAGATTTCAATGAGTTTTTTTTTATATTTAACAAATCAGTAATAGGAGGTTTCAGCTAATTTTATTTTAAAATGTTAAGCAATGTTCTGAAAATATTCATTCCATATTTGTTCTTCAGCTTGTTGGATCTAATAATATAGTAAGAGCACATTTTCACTGGGTTGCATATGTAATACATTGAATGAATATTAACAACATTTTTTTAATTTTATGCTAAATTTATTCTTGAAAAAAAAAGACTTATTTATTACCATACAAGGATTTCAATAATATCCTAAAAAGTGGAATCAAAACAATAAGAATGCTTAACAAGGCCAGCACATGTGAATGGAACTTCTCGGAAGCTTATATGGTATACCACTTATATCCTTTTCTACAAGATCCAGCTTCTCTCATTGCCACCTCTTGAGGCTTTTTTAGTCTTTGTAGGGGTACTTAGTTCCCTTATAAACAATTTCACCTGAAAAACCAAATGCCCAAACAGGCTGCTCAGGGAGCTGGATTTCATTTGCAAGAGAGTCAGTGAATTATCATCAATTGATGCTGAAATTGGGGAGATCATGTTGTTAAAGAAACAGTACACAGAGTGTGCTTGCACAATATGTTGTGACAAAAAGGGCCAAGATTTATTTGGAAAAACAACAAAATTGGACATGGAGCTAGGCCTACTCCATCATTAATCAACATAGACAACCACAACTACTCTGGGACTGCAATGCTAGATAAGATCCATGAGCACTTCAAGAGAAAACTCCAAAGTCAATAGTTTGACATCGGTAGCATCTGAGATGATAAACAAGAAGTTGGTGAACACAATATAACAGAGGAACTAATCATCCAGAGGCTTCAATCCTATCCTGAACATGTGCATCCTAGTTTGCATAGCATTCCCCAATTTGTATTGTTGCACCTTAGTCATTTCACAGCTCCGATAGTACAGAGAGTGGTTGATATGCTGTCTGGGGACTTTCAAAGTTTTCCTGACCTGCATCCAATTGCTCTCATACCATACATGAAACAATCCACCAATCCATCCAGTTAATCTAACATTAGACCTATCTCAATGTTCCCACTAATCATCAAGTCAATTGAATCATTGGTTAAGGATAGGGTCCAGCAGCAGTTACTTACCAAGATCTTTGTACACCAGTTTGTGCTCAAAGGCTCATCCACCATTGAGGCAGTGCAGTGCTTTATGCTGCTGGTGTAGCATGAAATATCACATAGAAAATCAGGGCCTATTGCTGTTCAGATAGACTTTGCAGCTGCCTTTGACTCCATGATGCCAGCAAAACTGCTATCCTTGTTAAGGCACTATGGAGTACCTGTTGTCTATGTTAAAATTATTGCTAACTTTTTGCTAAAAAGATTAATTCACACATCACTTGATGGCTCCCTGGCCCCTAGTTTCAGACCACATTTATCAATCACCCAGGAGTCCCCATTAAGCACCCTCTGTTTCATTACCTACCTGAATCCTCTACTAGAAAATGTGGAAAAAGAACTACTAGGAGTCTTTGTGCTGGCACTAAGGGAGGAACTATACCACATTTCATATGTGGATGATGTTACCATCTTCCTCCCTTCTGAGAAATACCTGCCAAGGCTATACCAACTGCTATACAGATATGCTGGCAAATTCAATCTGGCCATCAACCCAGACAAATCTGTGGTCTGGAAAATCAGTAGGGGTGTTATAGTACCATCAAGATATTCAGGAAATCTCCAAAAATTCCTTGGGTTCCTGAGTGATGAGGAGGGCCATCCAGAAGGATCTTTTGAACAAAACCAAGGTAACAAACTCTCTCTCAATAATCTCCCAGCAGGATCTTTTGAACAAAACCAAGGTAACAAACTCTCTCTCAATAATCTCCCTCTCATTCTTCAGGCAAGGTGGCATTGTTAAATATGATGGTGTTTCCATGTATTAACTACTACTTGCCCATTTTCAACCAACCAAGGGTTTTCAGGATGCTATAAATTCAGCCTGCACTAAGATGATGTGGAAGAGAAAAACTGTATGCATCAGTCTGGCCAAGGTGCAGAGACCACCTAACCTGAATGGACTTGGTCTCCAATGCCGTCAAGGTGTTTTATGTTCAAAGAGCTCTGTCAATGCTCAGGAATATCCACAATAAAAGAGAAAAGGGTCAGAGTGAAGACACTGTGAAGTCCACAGATACACCACCACCCATATCCAGTAAATGGGTCAAAGAGCTACAAGATCAACTGGGGACTATAGTTTCAGCTACTGAGAAAATAGAGAAAGCTAAGCAAACATACTGGGAAGTGTACAAACTTTTTTCCCCAAATCAAAACCCGCTATCTACCCGATTAAGACTCACTGTAAAACAAATGCTCAGGAAGTCAAGATACTGGTGGACAGGACCAAAGCTGGTCAACTTTATAATCAAGTTTAACTTGTCCTCCTTGCCCACCAGTCACATTTTGGTGATGCAAAGAGATTTTCATCAAATAAGCCCCATGTGTAAACTCTGTAATATGCATGAAGAAACACTGGAGCACATATTCTATGGTTGCTCATACCCGAGTTGCACAAGAAACAAAATTATCACAAGCATTTCCTCTGGCTGTGGCAATGTTTTGTCAATTGATTGAGCAATTAAAGAAGGAAACTATGCAACTATCAGGCTAGCAGCATGCCTACTACATGCCTTATGGACCATCAGGTGCCAACATACCTTCAGGCAAGGACATAGTGATCATTGGAGAACTTTTAAAACAATACTATTAAGCATGAAGAACAGAGATCAACTTCTTGTGCCAGAGCATCTCTTTGTAGACACATGGGCACAGATTATCATTTGTGATGATGAAACAACATCTTACACTACTGCACTAAATGTTGTGATGCCAATGCCACACAGATTGGTTGCAAAACTTTGAACTTCTATATATAATCTTGTAATTACCAAATGTAGCTACCTGACACTGTAAATTTTTTTCTTAATAAAAAAAAAAGTGGATTATTGATTGATTTTAATGAGAAAATATGGAAGGAAGTTGGAGTGATGCAATGAATAGCAGAATTAATTAGGTTATTGAAATTTTTCAGAAAAAAAAAGAGGACTGCTGCTTGATTTCAAATAAACTTAAAAGCCCCATTACAGTGGAAGTAGCTATTTGAAGCAAACTTAAGCAATATACATAGATTCTGATTCTTAAAAAACTCTTTCACTTTATATGTATGTGTTTAAAAATATTAAGATATGTTATTTAAAAGGTCCTTTTTGAAATTTTGCACAGGGATTCAAAATTCTAGTTATATCATTATCACCTTGAATGATATGTGTTTTACTAATTGGTTTGTCTGCTTCTAGAAAATTCTTATTTATTTTGGAATTAGATTGCCATAACTTATAAATAAAATTGCTAATATAAATATATATTTTTTTGTATTAGTACTAATCGATTTTGACTGAAGAAAGAAGTTGATTGTTAACAGAAAGGAGAACTTTTGATTCCTCTTTGAGATCTCAAAGAAACTGAGTAGGGAAAATTCCTAATATCTGCCACATGTTCTTGTTATTATAAATATTATTACTATATGATTATTGATATAGAACATGAATTATGGGCATTATTTCCAGAAGGGTGTAAAGTTGGGCAGAATGCTAAGAATTTCCTGATTGCAGAACCAGACTGCCATTTAATAATAACATTATATTTAGGTAACCTAAAATGCAGATCACTTGCAAGAAAAAAGATCACAAGAATTGAAAATAGAATTGTCTAATATTATATGGAACATTGTTGGAATTAAGTTAAAAGAAAAAATGAAGATGTAATTGATTTAAAAAGTGAACATGAACTTTACTTCAAAGATGCAAATATTAAAAGTACTAATGGGGTGGAATTCATTATAAATAAAACAACATTGCAAAGATTGATCATATCAGACACAGAGTGGCAAGTAGAAGACAGAAAATGCAGATAATTCAAGTCTATTACACATTAAGTTCTCATTATGAGGAAGAAGTAGATGAGTTTTACATGGATGTGTACAATGCTTTAGATAAGACTAGAAATCATTTTAAAAATTGTAATGGGAGACTTTAAATTTAAATTGGTAAATTATTGAAAAATAAAAATCTGCTTATAGTGATAGAAATGGGAGAGAACAAAGACTTGTAGAGTTCACAAAAAAGGCTTATTATAATTATTTTTTTTGAGAGAACTACCAAATAAAAATATGACAGAACTGTATTATATTTTGACTAACAATATTTCAAAAATATAATGTTCTTAATAATGGAAAACATGAGAGACAAAGATTATTAAGAACAACAGGATTAGTAATTGATAATCCTAATCTAAGAACAACAGGATTAGTAATTGATAATCCTAATCTTCAGAAACATTCCAAAGGATTTAAATTAGAACTTGCAAATCATTCGAAAATATTAAGATATTTTGAAGATTTTTAAGAAGTGAATGATATCAACAAAAAATAATTGACACACTGTTAAAAATTGTAATAAAGATAGCTAAGACAAAAAGCAGCACTTTACCAGTAAATTTTCGATTTAGATAATCAAATGTACAAAGAAAAAAACAGAAATATAAAACGTATAAAATGGTGCATTAAGAAGAACTGAATATCTAAAGATTTGCAAAATGATAAGAAAAGAATTAATAATGATATACAAACATATAATTGTAAATTGTCAAGAAAAATGTTTCAAAAGGGTAAAATAATATTTTAGTACTAGAAAGAAAATTATGCAATAAGCAGGAAAGGTTGAATTATTACTAAAGTGAAAGATGCCATCATGAAATGGTTGAGTAATATGAAGAATTTTATAGTAATAAAGAGCAAGAAAACAAATTCTCTCTTACAGTTATTACATCTACTGAATTGTCTATTATTTAAAATGAAGAATAGAGACATGCAGTTATGTCTCTGAAGAAGAAAAAAGTGTAAAAATTGATGGAAGTGTAATTAATATCTTAAAAGAAGCAGGCAAAAAAATAGAAAAATTATTAGTTATATAACAAATATCTAAATAAACAAGTGTTGATAACCGAGAGGCCAGCATAGCCACCTTGCAAGTAAGCAGTTGCTTGCAGACAGTTGTTGTGGGTTTACTTCCTGGCCGATACTTTCACATATGAAAAAAAAAAGTTGTATCAGATGATTATAAGAATGTAGTAGTAATATCGATAATTAAAAAGGTAATAAAGAAGATATTAGAAATTACAGATCTATTAATCTTTTATTAGTTCTATACAAAATATTTATCAAAATAGTTATAACTCATCAAATTTAACCAACCAAAAGGTCAAGCTTGATTTAAAAGTTGTTGTAGCCAGTGCATACCATCAAGAAATGAGAGAAATTATAGAAAAGATCAACAAATGTAAATTACATTACGCTTTGGACCTGTAAATTCTGAAAAACATTTGATTCTATAAGTATTACTATAATGATTAAAACAATGATAATAAAGATATAGATTCAGGATAATGTCATATTCTGAAGAATGTTTACAAAGATGCAACAGTTATTATTAACATACATGGTGATACTAAAAAGATTTTTTTAATATTGAGAGGGGTTTATGACAAGGAGAGTTTATATCTCCAACATTTTTTGCAGCAGTTTTGCAATAAATATTCTGTGGATATTAAAATTAGTAAGCATAAATGAAGATTATTTAAGTCATCAAGATTTTCCAAGATCATATTATTGTTTTTGCAAATAATGCTTCAGTAGTTCAAGAAATGTAAGTATTATCAGTTGAAAGTAAGACAATAGAAATAAATTAAATGTTAAAAAACCTAAAGTAATATTTAGGGATTATCTCAGAAAAACAAATAAAGATTGATAATTATGAATTAAAGTAACTATACACACCTTGGTCAAATTATTAATACAAATGAAAACATAATAAACAAAATTAAGCATAGAATTAAATTTGTACAGAGTGGCATAATGGAAATAACAATATTAAAAAAAAATATGTCTATATATTTGAAAAAGGTTTTTAATAGATGTGTTTTACCAATTTTTACATTTAGTATGAGACTGGACACCCAATATAGAGCAATTTAAAGTATTTATATTACTTATCAATGTATGGAAAGATGTATGTTAAGAATAACACAAAGAGATCAAAAATGAAATATTTGTGAAAAACAAACATGTAACATTGATATTTTTGAAAAAGTAAAAAAAAATAAAATAGAGATGGGCTGGACATATTAATAAAAGAAAAATAATAGATAGATAGTTGAAGTCATGAACTGGTTTCCAAAAGATTGCAGAGTAACTAGAAAGAGATATAGATCGATAAAGGAAGGAAGTTTGCCAGTTTATTGTGTAGAAGAGACTAGAAAATGAAGAAACTAGATTAAACTTGGAGAGATTGGATTAAAGTTGGAGAAACTGGATTAAACTTGAAGAGACCATTTTATCATGGGTCGAAAATGATTGGAAATGATGATTCTAATTAGTTTTATGGTTCTAATTATTCTCAACTAATAAAAGTTTTATAATGTCAATTTTTTTATGCATTCAAGTCAATTGTTAATTCTTTGTAGTTTATTTAAAAGCATTTATTTCATCATTAGGTTGTTTTACAATAGTGTGTTGAAACCACCAGAGGGCATTATTTCTGTGATAGTGCACAAAAATATGCCGTTTAGGTGGCTACCACTGCTAGTGAGCATTCTATTTCTAATGCGCAAGTCTAGAAATAGTCCGTTCAGTATGGAGTGGCTGCTTGTGTCTATTTCTACGCTAATGCACAGAAACATGACATTGAATCTGCCGCAGAAGCTATCGTGTCAGCTTACAGCTCAGATTTGTGCTAAGCATTTTCGATGTGTGATCACATTTCACTTTTGGCTACAGTATCGGGTGAGGGTGTCTGGAATTTCGATTGTCAAAACTATTTTAATATTCATTAAGACCACCTCCCCCTCTAACTGCCATCTTTTAGGAATGTCTACTAACAATTATCAGCAGAGTCTCATGTTTCCCTAGCCCCCATTTCCTGCTCAAAAAATTCAGCAAGTGTAGGTTCCAGCGCGATTTGGATGAAATCATGCTCTAAGTTCCGCTTCTGCAAGAACAAAGGCGAGCTTCATCGAATGGCTGAAATCGAAAAACTTGCTGCAAATGTCAAAGATTCTCTGACTGCTGCTGCTGGAAACGGGTTATCAAACAAAAGAGCTTTGAAGCTGCATGTGTGCTGTTCCTGAACAGCCCTAAAAGTTGCTTTTAATTGCCGTAAATATATTTATGTGGTTTTTGGTAATTACGGTAAAAAGTTGGTCAACCTTCGAGTCGGAGCATTACGTTCGCTTAGGAATTGTAACCACCCACCCCCACCACCTTTCCCAAAGTTGGACCTTTTGGTTGTAAATGTTTGGTACCGTTAAATGGAAATCGATTTGGTATTTGTAATTTATTATAAAACAACAAAAATATAAAAAAGAAAAGAAGCTGATTTTGTCGAGAAAGAATAAAAAGTAACTACATTTCGATCGATGTACCCTTTTTTTGTTTGTTTGTTTTCGTTCAAAAAATTGTTATTTGATAGATAGTAGTTGTGGTTAAATGTGATCAACAAAATCAAAAACATACATATAAAAAAAAAAAAAATTCCTGCTCCCCTTCCCCAAAATATAAGTAATGAAAAGAATAACAAACAAAAAAAAAAAAAAAGTACTTTTTTAAGTTCAATTTTTTGATTTCTGCATATTTTTTTGTTGTTGTTGTTGCTATTCCAAAATTTATTTGATATTACTTTACATTGAAATGTGATAATAAACAAACCCAGCGGCGGCCCCGTAAACATTATATTTATCTTTGTTTACAAACAAAGCCCGCCCTCCGACGGTTTCAACACGCTATTGTAAAACAACCCATCATTCTTGATATTTTTCAACTGATGTATTTTGTTCAGGATTTTTTGTTCACCTGTCAATTCTCAACATTAATTCGATTAATAATATTCTCATGATTTGAGAATCAGAATTAATTAATCAGTCATAATCTAATAAACTGTGGTTTAAATTTTTTTCTGATTACAATAATATAGTTTTTTTAAATGTATGTCTTAATAAAGATATAAAACGTTATATCCTTTATAAATTAAATAGTCATATCAAAATAAATTGCAAATATTTGTTCAATTAAAAAAAGTTGTAATATAATTTATATAAATGTTTAATATTCCCAGTTTTTTTACTATTGCATTTATAAATACGGTTTATTCTTTTATAACCAATTACAAAAGAAAAAAAAATACTCAGACAAAACATTTCTTGTTTTTATTTTTTTAAACTTAAAAATACTGAATTTATGTAATATAGTCTATCTGAATTTTTGTTAACAAGCGTGGTGGCTGTTAACTAGTCTTATAGTTTCATTTGCTAATCATTGTCTATCTTTCAGTTTGTAAAACTTTGACCTAGCATCTATGCATTATTTTCTAATTAATTAATCTTGTGTCTAATCAGCCTTTTACAAATTAATAATCAATGTACATTGTCATTTTTATTATTGATGATGCTCGTGTATTTTTAATATTTTAATAAATATTTTGAGAAAAGAGTAAAATCTTATGAAAAATTAAATAAGATAAGCCCTCTCTCCATATATATTTTCTTATACTATTTTAAAATGCCTTATGCGATCTAAAATACAGAGAGTGACTTATTCAAGATCTAGAGGTTTTTGGTTTGAAACTCAACTTATCATTGTTATAAAAAAAGATTTAATATTTAAATACACGTATGGTATATATACTTTAAGCTAGATATAATAGAGAGGATTTGAATTCAGACTTTCAAACTCCCTTTAGTCATCCACTCCATCTTATATAACTGATACACATAACCCCTACAGCCTCCACCCTTCCAGCTTTTGAATGACTTAAAGTTTATACAATTAATATCTTATTCTAAAATAACTTTATTAAAACAAATAATATATGTTTACAAATGATACAATTGTGTAAGACTAAATATTACATTTGAACTATAGGCATAATTAATAATTACCTGATAACATAATGGTAAAAAGGACAAAACTTAATGAATTAATACATAATAGTTTGATCATCAAAGACCTTATCTAGGAAGCTGAAAAAGTTTCCAAGTTTCCTCATATAAAAATTTTGTAGATAAGATTCTGTCTCTGTCTTTAAGTTTTTTAAGAGTTTGTAGAAAATAAGAATCAACATCTGGAAGGAGCTGAGTGAATTGTTTCTTACATCTGGCCAACCATACAGAGAATGTTAGAAAAATCGACAGTCTGATGGTTGGGATGTCAATGCAGGCAGTCCTTAATTGAAATAATCTTGGAGAAGTCCACTTTAGAGTTCTGATAGATAAGCATTTTAATATTCCCAAGTCCAGTGCAGGAGTAGATGATGTGGTCAAACATTTCAGCTTGTCTGCAACAGTTAGAGCATAATGGATCAATCTCACTGATTTGTCTCCTACAGCAGTTTGTAGATATAGCATGAAGATTGACTTTAACTAGATAGTTCAAAAACTTTGGCTCCAACACCCAAAATTTAAAAAGAACTACAAGTTTTTGATTGGATAAGCCAAGTTTCGGTCTAATAATGGTGACCTGAGGGTTGATTAGTTGATATGCTTGCCAAAGTGTAACTTTAGCTTGAAAGGTATTTTCTGAGATATTGTTAAATTTGTGAATATCATGGAGCAAGATATCTTACTTTCATGAGTATTCCTATTTTAACAAATAATATTAAATTACTGGGTTTAAAATTATTGGTTAGTTTTAATTAAATATTTATACAAAAAGTGTTAAACAATGATGATGATAATAATAATAATATCTTCATTCCAATAGGAAAATATCTGAATATTTACTTTTTTGTATAATTAATAATAAACTAGAATTCTTCTGAGATTTCCTTATGATGAGGCAAATTAAATTTGAAAAATCTTGCAAGTTTGGGGAGCCTGCCTTGATCATAAACTAAAATTTAAATTTTGCTTGAATGATAACTAAACAATTTTCAAATTACAACCTGAAGATGATTATGATTTTTTTCAAGTGGTCACTTCAGTTAGCTTTAACATCTAATAAATTTAATAGATATTATTAACTAAAAATGAAAGTTCTAGGTTAATGTGGAATGCCAAAAAGCTCTAGTCCTGATTGTAAAAATAAAAATATATATAATTGTAAAATGTAAACAATTTTTATCAGCAATGGAATTAAAGTTATACTGCTATTAGGCAGAGATATAGTTTTCCTTTACATTTTAAATTGAATTTAGAGAAATTGTTTAAGTTTTTTTTTTTTTTAAAAAACAACAACTCAGGATCTAGAAATGTATTTCAATTTATAAACTACTCAGATACTTACTCTAAATTTTTCCATAGAAGTTATAGTATTAAAATAAAAATTTAACTTTTATTTTATAGAAATCAGGAGAAACTTCATAGATAAGTATATGAAATTTCTATCACTATTGCCTTTAGTAGCATGGCTCAGTTCATCAGAGCATTAACTTAAAATTCAATATTCAAAATTCTAAGAGTACAGATTACAGGTTTGATTCCCATGCTAGTACTGTCACTGGTCAGTCCAGCGACACCCGGAGAAGAGAGGAGAATAACATCTGTTTAACTTAAAATTTAATATTCAAGAATCTAAGGGTCCAGATTTAATTCTTATGTTAGCACTGTCACTGGTCAGGTCAAGCAACATGTGAAAAAGAGAGAAGAATAACACTTCTCAAAATGTGCATATCACTAAAAAAATGTATGCTATTACTAACAGTTGAATGTAACTTGAAAATATAAATAAAGATTAAATTTTTATAAAGATATTCAATACTCAATACTAGATAGAGGAAATAGTCCAATATATAAATACAAGTAACTTCTATTATTTGCATAATTACATATTTTGTTAATGATTTTGTTTATTTCCACTTTTATATTTCAGATCTCAATGTTTATTTCATCATCCCCTAGTGGCAGTTTGATTCATAGTTCAACATTTCATTTTAGTATTAAAACCTTTGTTGTATATTATGAATCAATAAAATGTATTTTATTTGTTAAAAATACAAATTCACAAACAAAAAAGAACTTAAAAAATCATATTTAAATTTTTCAAATATATTAAAAAAGTAAAATACATACTGAGAACAATATTTTTTTTATATTATTAGACTAATACTACAACACCTATAAAAATAAATTAACAAAACCTTTGTTGATTGAACTTAACTTTAAAACCTGACTGAATTATGGTTAAGTCATCACAAAGCTATGAAATTTTTGTTCTAAAATTTAAAATTGAATTTATAGTTTTTTAAAATATCCCAAAAGTTCAGTTCAATAGTACTTGGGAGAGCATTATTAATTGTAGTTTTATTTTTTTGGTTTCAATAAATTTTTTAACTTTTAAACATAAAACATCAAATAAATTCTAAGGATAATTATGAAAATATTATTTAATAATTACTGTACAAATTGTTTATAAAAAAAACATAAATTATTTAATGGAAAATATACAAAACCTTTCTTCATTGCTAGTTTTTCAAATAATCCTTCAATGAATCTGCATAGTGGCAGCTCTACTGTAACAATTTTGTGGTAAAATATTGATATCTTCAGATTTTTTAAAATTAATAAGTCAATATTTATTTTAGATTCAGTTTCTACTGCCAAATGATTGCTTTCTTAGAAAAACAGTTCTATGTGCAAAAGAGTGATACAAAGCCAAAACTAACAATGATATTATCAAATACGCCATCATATGATGAAACTTAGAATTGATTTATTAGTCTGTATGTTTTGAATCACTGGTTAATGAGCATAACATATATATATATATATATCAAATAAAATGTCTGTTAATTAAAAAAAAATATTGTAATAGCAATATATATATATAAAATAAATTATAGTAATAATGTTTTTACATGAGGAGGTATTAACTATAATAATCCATTTGACAAATCAGTAATCAATTACTACATAAGATTTATCTACCTTACTTCAAAATAAAGAAAGTGGTAGATTTAGTTACATTTACAATTATTACATACATATGTTCTTTTCTGAATCAATATTTAATTTATATTATATAATATTTATAATATATAAATGTTAGAAATTCAACATACTGTTATTACTAAATGATAGATAATACTTTTAATAGTGTCAGGACAGCCATTAGAAAAATCAAATATAAACGTCAGTATATTAGTTCTATAAATCTTATACAACTGAACCCGGAAAATACATCATTTATCCCTAATAGTTATGTATCTACGTAGTACTAAATTGAACTACTGTTGTTATTATTATTATTATTATAAATTTAAAAAATATTTTTTAATAATTGTTAGATACTTTTTTTTTTTCTAGATAAAGTATATACCTCTTTTGAAACAACTACAGGTAATATATAAAAAAAATTATAAAGGTTATAAAGATTTTTAAAAAAATCAGATTTTTAAAAAATCATATTGTTATTAATATTTTAGAAAAACTTGCTGCGACTTCTGAAGTAACAACAGGTAATATATATGTATAATTAAAATATATAAGTTTGTAATTTAGTTTTAATTGTTTTTAATTATGCAAAATAGGGTGTAAATATATACTTTATTTTTCAAATAATTTATTGAAAACAAAATAATTTTATTACTTGTTTTCTACAAAAAGAGTAATGTGTTAATTATATGTGGATTGCAAATTGATATAAATATATTTAATCATGTTTTCTTATTAATCAGCAGATTATGTATATATATAATTTTGCTATGTATGTTGATATGCTTTACGAAGTGTAAAATTATTTTTTCTTCGATGTTATGCATCTTATATATTTAATAATCGATGGAATAAAACCACATATATGTATTTATATTTAATGTTATTTAATAATAATCAAATGAAAAAGTTTAAAATCATGCCTTTATATTGAGAAATCATTTTATACATAGTGAAATACTGTGTGAAATAGTCATTTAGTTATAATGATTTAATGATGGTAAGATGTTAAATAAATCAATACAAAATATTTTGGTATATTATTTTATATGTAAATAAATAAATGCGGTAGTAATTTTTTTTTATAAAAAATAACTTTATTTACACTATAAATCAAATATGGAAGGTTATACAGAAATACAAATCTCAATGAGTATAGTACAAATAGTCCAGATTTACATAGCGTGGACGATTTGCATGTATAATTTACAAGGAATTGAAACATATTACACTAAATAAGGAAAGGTTAACAAGATTAACCAAAATGGCATTGTATATGAATACTTGTCAAGACAGTGGTGGCTCTTCAAATAAAGCCTACAGGATTAACAATTTCAACCTGATGTGAAATTATGGATAAAACAAACCCAACATGATATGAAGTACAAGATAAATAAATTACTGATCACAAATGAATGTAATATATATGGTTTATCTAGAGTTACAAAGGCTAGACAAACCCGGCTACAACATGTGCAACTTAAACAATGAATGTATATTATACTAAATATATAAGAACTATCAAATTTAAACAAGATAGTGTTACATTATACATAACTTGTGAAGACAATATTAGCTCACAATCCAAACCCACTGGGATATGAAATACAATATAAACAATCAGTGACAAAACTTACACTGTGAATCAATATAATTGTAAAAACACACATACCTTTGACCAAATTCAGGTCATAATTAAGTGAGGTCTACCCAAAATAATTAAAGGGTGAAGATTTTAATTTTTTACATCAAGTATAAATCAAAGGTTTTGGTAGAAGTGATCCATCAATAATAATCAACAAATTAATTAGAATACAGTAGAGATCAAATTTTACAATGTATGGTGCTATTAAGAAAACCCATAATGGCCATGCAACCACTTGTCAAAGGTCAGTTTAATATATTATGAAACCAGATAACTCAGGAGGACCAATGGATATCCTCAAAGCTTCAGTTGGCTCCAAGTTTGGTCTGCAAGCCATTGCAGGCAAGTTTTTATATCACTTTCCTTTGATTTATGAAGCAGCTTGAGGAATAGTTCTTTTATAGCACAGTCCAAATCTCTTTAAAATAAAATTCAGCATCTAATCATCCAGATAACAAAGTTTATAAATATAGCCAGTCTGATAACACCAAAAAATCTCTTTTTGAAAGCATGATACATGTTAACACAGGCTGAGTCAAGTCCCATAATTATCTGTAGAACTTTGCATATGTTAATTTGTATAGAAATTGTGGACCTTAATCAGTGAAGTAGTTAATAGCTTCATGCTCTCAAATCAAAATGCTTTAGATTCAACTATATATTTAGAAATTAGATCAAAGATAAGAGTGGCTGCTCTTGTCTTGTGTTTAGATTTGTAGAGGTCTCTACTATTGCATTTTAGGCACATAGTCTTAAGATTATAGCCTTAATATATATTACTTACGTAATGAGTATACGCTTTACAAATTATTAATTACAACTTTAAATTGTTGTAAAAGATTTCTAATTATAAGAACTTCATACTGACTCATAAATTGAAAGATTTCATGTATGTTAGTTTGTATAAAATTTGTGGACTTAATAAGTGAAGTAGTTAATAGCTTCACACTCTCAAATCAAAATGCTTTAGATTTATCTATATATTTAGAAATTAGGTCGAAGATCAGAATGGCTGCTCTTATCTTTTAATGTCATTAATTTTGTGTTTAGATTTGTAGAGGTCCCTACTGTTACATTTTAGGTGCATAGTCTTAAGATTATATAGCATTAATATATATTATTTAAAGAAATATGAAATCTTAAATCTATACCTAAGCAAATATAATTTCATTTCACAACCATTTAATCTTGTACTTAGAATTTTTTAAATATATCATAAAACAATTTGACAATATACATATAATATTCTAAGAGATAATGAAAACTCCAAGCAACATCTATATTAAATTTAATTAAATATTTAGTGCATATCATTGATCATCATAAAAACAGCTATACAGTTGTAGAGATTCACCTTGCCAGAATTTGGCAAGATTTCTTCTCAAAGTCTAAGTCCTTTGACATACAAGATGCTATCATTTGTCAGGGATTCTAGACACTTTGTAGAATTAATCAAGAACATGAAAATTGAAAGAACTGACTTACTGGTAAGCTTTGATGTGGAAAGTTTATTCATGAAAGTACTATGTGAAGAAGCATTGTCTATTGTAAGGAAAAGATTAAATGATGATAATAGTTTACAAACCAGAATAGCTCTTCCTATTGATAGCATAATGGAACTATTATTATTCTGTATAAAAACAACCTACTTTCAATATAACAGAGAATTCTTTCAACAAAATCAAGAAATGGCTATGGTCTCACCATTGTCTCCCCTGATTAGCAATATTTCCATGGAAGTACTTGAACCCACAGCCATAAAACGTACTCCTTATCCACCTAAAGTTTGCCTCACTATGTGGATGATACATTTGTTATATGGTCACATGGTAAAGCATTGTTACAAACTTTCTGGACACACATCAACAACATATCCCCTTCAATTTAATTCACAATAGAACCAGAACAAGAACAAAATTAGCATTTTTAGATGTTTTTGTGACAAGACTCCCTCATGGCAAAATCAAAACTACAGTTTACTGAAAATCTACACATACAGAGAAATACCTAGTGTTTTTCTGAAGGTTTGTGATGATGGTGTTCTAGCTGTATTTTTATATTGGACTATTTCCATCATCTAATATGTGTGTTGAATGTCTTTAGAAAAGTTTAATTTTTAGTTAAATATTCCAAATGCATTCAACTATTAGTAATATCACAGCAAACAGGTTAGTATATGCACCAACTGTTAGTAATATCACAGCAAACAAATGCACCAACTGTAATAATATCACAGCAAACAGGTTAGTATATGCACTAACTGTTAGTAATATCACAGCAAACAGGTTAGTATATGCACAATGTTTCGAGAGGTATTTTTCTCCCCTCTTCTTCAGGTGTTGCTGGCCTGACCAGTGACAGTACTAGCATGGGATTCGAACCTGGGTCCTTAGATTCTTGATTATTGAAATTTAAGGTAATGCTCTAACCAACTGAGCCATCCTGCCAAAGGCAACAGTATGTAGTAATTTCATATACTTATCTATGAGGTTCCTCCTGATTTCTCCACTTTTTCCTCAGAGCAAAGTTGATTAGTGATTTCCATACATTATGTATAGTCACACTAGGTTGAATGCATTTGGAATATTTAACTAAAAATTAAACTTTTCTAAAGACATTCAACACACATATTAGATGATGGAAATAGTCCAATATAAAAATACAGAGAAATACCTAGCTTATACATCTAATCACACCAGAAACATAAAACATGGAGTTATACTATCACTGTGGAACAGAGCAAAGGAAGTTTGTTCAGAAACTGGCAATTTGGAAAAAGAAAAGATCTATATAGAACAAACTCTTAAGAAAAATGTTTATCCATCAGCTGTTATTAAAAAAAACATTAAATAGACAACAAAAAGAACCAACAAGAAAAAAGACAATTGTTGTTACTGTAGTGTACCTATACATCCCAAAAATAGCAGACAAATTAAGGAAAATCTGAAATCAGAATAACATCAGAACAGCTTTTCAGAGCCATACCATGCTATGAAGAATTCTAACATCTACAAAGCCTAAACTTGATATGCTGAAAAGAAAAAACTGCATCTATGAAATACCATATGAATGTGGAAGAACATATATTGGTGAGACCAGCTATCCCATTCAAAAGTGCGTTCAAGAACATAAACTAATGATTAGAAGAGAGAAAACAGATATGTCTAAGGTAGCAGACCATGTATGGACCAATGAACATACGTTCGATTGGGAAAATACAAAAATATTGAATAGAAAAGAAAGGGTACAAAGAAGAAAATTTAAAGAAGTAGCTCACATGACAATGGCAAAAAATCCCATAAGCCAACCTAGTGTGACTATACATAATGTATGGAAACCACTAATCAACTTTGCTGTGAGGAAAAAGTGGAGAAATCTGGAGGAACCCCATAGATAAGTATATGAAATTACTACATACTGTTGCCTTTGGGAGGATTGCTCAGTTGGTTAGAGCGTTACCTTAAAATTCAATAATCAAGAATCTAAGAACCCAGGTTTGAATCCCATGCTAGTACTGTCACTGGTCAGGCCAGCAACACCTGAAGAAGAGGGGAGAAAAATATCTCTTGAAATGTTGTGAATATACTAACCTGTTTGTGTGATATTACTAACAGTTAGTGCATATACTAACCTGTTTGCTGTGATATTACTAACAGTTGATGCATATACTAACCTGTTTGCTGTGATATTACTAACAGTTGAATGCATTTGGAATATTTAAATAAAATTAAACTTTTCTAAAGACATTCAACACACATATTAGATGTAATAACTGAAACACAGGCTAGTTATATACCTGTGGCTATATATATGTAATATAGGGTATATGAGCACAGACTTTCACACCACCCACCTCTCTCCACTCTATCTAATAACACTGATACACCTAAACACATATATGCTGAAAAGATAAATAATCACCAATATACGTATTTCATGCTAAACCAGCAATCATCAGTTGGTCCAGACTATCATCTTTACACACATATATAGTATAAGTGCTCAGATATATATTAAGATAGACTATCCTCATAGTTTAATGGACAGGCTTCAATCCACTCCACACTCCAACTCTTCAACCATCCATCCAATTGAAAATCTGATGATGGAATGCTCAAAGGCCACCCTGAGGCCGAGATTATTGTCACACCCATGTTGACCTAAGGTCAATCTGAACCCCACATGTACAGGACATAATCCATTTAATACATATGCAAGGATGGGCAGACATCTCTATAATGTAATAACTGAAACACAGGCTAGTTATATACCTGTGGCTATATATATGTAATATAGGGTATATGAGCACAGACTTTCACACCACCCACCTCTCTCCACTCTATCTAATAACACTGATACACCTAAACACATATATGCTGACAAGATAAATAATCACCAATATACGTATTTCATACTAAACCAGCAATCATCAGTTGGTCCAGACTATCATCTTTACACACATATATAATATAAGTGCTCAGATATATATTAAGATAGACTATCCTCATAGTTTAATGGACAGGCTTCAATCCACTCCACACTCCAACTCTTCAACCATCCATCCATCATCAGATTTTCAATTGGATGGACGGTTGAAGAGTTGGAGTGTGGAGTGGATTGAAGCCTGTCCATTAAACTATGAGGATAGTCTATCTTAATATATATCTGAGCACTTATATATGTGTGTAAAGACGATAGTCTGGACCAACTGATGATTGCTGGTTTAGAATGAAATACGTATATTGGTGATTATTTATCTTGTCAGCATATATGTGTTTAGGTGTATCAGTGTTATTAGATAGAGTGGAGAGAGGTGGGTGGTGTGAAAGTCTGTGCTCATATATCCTATATTACATATATATAGCCACAGGTATATAACTAGCCTGTGTTTCAGTTATTACATTATAGAGATGTCTACCCATCCTTGCATATGTATTAAATGGATTATGTCCTGTACATGTGGGGTTCAGATTGACCTTAGGTCAACATGGGTGTGACAATAATCTCAGCCTCAGGGTGGCCTTTGAGCATTCCATCATCAGATTTTCAATTGGATGGACGGTTGAAGAGTTGGAGTGTGGAGTGGATTGAAGCCTGTCCATTAAACTATGAGGATAGTCTATCTTAATATATATCTGAGCACTTATACTATATATGTGTGTAAAGATGATAGTCTGGACCAACTGATGATTGCTGGTTTAGCATGAAATACGTATATTGGTGATTATTTATCTTTTCAGCATATATGTGTTTAGGTGTATCAGTGTTATTAGATAGAGTGGAGAGAGGTGGGTGGTGTGAAAGTCTGTGCTCATATACCCTATATTACGTATTAGATGATGGAAATAGCCCAATATAAAAATACAGCTAGAACACCATCATCACAAACCTTCAGAAAAACACAATAGAAGTGAAATGTTGAATTAAATGTAATATAGGTGGAACATGGAGATTTCATCCTCTTCTAAAATTTTATATATTAATTGATGCCATTTAGTTATACTTTATATAAATATTTGAAATACAGGCATTCTTTATATACCTGGAGCTTAATTGTAAATATAGGGGATTTGAACTCAGACTTTATCCTGTCCATTAAAGTATGAAGATTTACTATCTTATTATAAACTGAGCACTGATTATATATATATGAGTGGGAGATGATAATCTGGACCAATCGATGAGTGCTGGTTCAGCACAAAATATGCATATTAATGATTATTTATCTATTCTACATGTGTGTGGTCATGTGTATCAGTAATATGAGAGATGATGTGGATAGTTAAAGGGTGCTTAAAATTCTGAGTTCAAATCCTCTGTATTTATATTTTATATATATGCACTATATTCACATTAAAGAATTACATGTATAATGAAGGGCAAGTTAATATTATATATATATACTGAGATGATTATGGGTCTCATGACATAAAACAACATAGTAGTGTGTGTGCACATATATATAAAGTTAAAAGGAAAAGCAGAAATAAACACAGACAAAAAAATTGTAGATTTTTCTATATTACATTGAAATTAAGTTTGAATTTTTTTAAAAAAATATTATAAATGAAACATTTAAAAAAGTCTAATTCATATTTTATTCTGATTTTAAAATTAAAACAAACATATTTTTATATTACAATAGATATCCTGGTAATTATAAAATTTCATTATCTATTTTCATTTGCAATTTTTTTTGTAATTAGTGCTTGTATAACATATTTTGATAAAATTCCACAAAGTTGATTTTTAAAGGATTATGTTGAATTGAAAAAGAGTCATTAACTTTTTTTAATCAAGATAGGGAAAACATTACTTTAAATTCAATATTCAAAAATCTAAGAATCCAGGTTCAATTCCCATACTCATTGGTCAGGCCAGAAACATCTGAAGAAGAAAAGAGACTAATATCTCTTTATCTTAAAATTCAATTTTCGAAAATCTAAGAGTCCAGGTTCAATTACCATGCTAGTATTGTCACTGGGTAGACAAGCAACATCAAAGAAGAGAGGACAATAATATCCCCCATAACATGATGTACATATTAACATGTGTGCTATTAAGTTACAGTTGAATGTACTTTGAAAATTTAAATAAAGTTAAATTTTTTGAAAGATATTCAATGCTGAGTACTAGATGATGGAAGTACTTCAATATATAAATACAAGAAATTTTTATTATTTGTATAATTATATAGTTTTGTTAATGGTTTTGTTTATTTCCAGTTTTATATTCCACATCTCAATGCTTATTGCATCATCCCCTAGTGGCAGTTTTATTCATAGTTCAACATTTCATTTTATTATTAAAACCTTCTTTGTATATTATAAATCAATAAATTGTATTTAGTTTATTAGAAATACAAGTTTACAAATAAAAAATATCCTAAAAAGTCATATTTAAATTTTTCAAATATATATAAAAAGTAAAATACATAATGAGAACAACACTTTTTTCTTATTAAAAAAATATTGCAACACCTATAAAAAATAAATTAACAAAATCTTTATTTATTGAGCTTAACTTTTAATCTTTGTGTTATCAAAAATTCTATTTGGCTGAGTGAGGTAAAACTCTAAACTTTTGATTGGTCAATTACAGGATCAGCAGTAAAAATATATTCATCTTTTAATATTATATTTGCTTTAATTTCATTTGTAAAAAGTATATTAACAATTTATCAGATTACAAAAGTGAATGAAAGTTTTTACAAACATAAATTTCTATTTATAATTATAAATATATTCCATAGAAGAGAAGTTAAAAAGATCGTTCTTAACCTATTACAAAGTGTTGTGGATGTAATTGATTTCTCTCTTAATTTTAGGTTGTGTAAAAGTAAATAATTTTTTCTAAAATCTTAACTATTTTTCTAAAATAATTTTATTTTCAGCATATTTTATCCAAATAATTTATAATATGTCAAAAAATACTTTTAAAATGCTCTAAAACTTTTATTTTCATTTTCAAAATTGAAACAAAAGAAGTTGGAGCGATGAAAATTATTGATAAGCGGTCTCTTTTGACCACTATGAGCAACAACCAATCAAAGCCTATGAAAGACCAGCTTCTTCCATTGTTAAAACATAAATTTAAATATCATTGATTTTTTACTTATAAAATAATTTGAGAGAGGGCAGCATCTTATGGTACTTTTTAAAGTTTTAAAATGACCATAAATTCATTATGGTAATGTCAAAACTGATGGTTTTCAACCTATTGGAAGCCATGCACTTCTATGGCCAGCCATTTCTATATAAGGGTTTAAATCTAAATGAATTATGGATAAGTCATCACAAATCTATAAAATTTTGTTCTAAATCTCGCAACTGTATTTAGAGTTTTTAAATACAGCAAAAAATCTGTTCAATAGTACTTGGGAGAACATTATTATTTGTAGTGTTATTTTTTGGTTTCAACAAATTTTTTAACTTTATATTTTTAAACATAAAACATCAAATAAATTCTAAGGATAATTATGAAAATATTATTTAATAATTACTGTACAAATTGTTTATAAAAATAACCATAAATTATTTAATTAAACTATGAAAAATATACAAAACTTTTCCTCATTGCTAGTCTTTCAAATGATCTTTCAATGAATCTGCATAGTGGCAGCTCCATTGTAGTAATTTTGTGGTAAAATATTGATATCTTCAGATTTTTTAAAATTAATAAATCAATATTTATTTTAGATTCAGTTTCTACTGCCAAATGATTGCTTAACTAGAAAAACAGTTCTATGTGCAAAAGAGTGATACAAAGCCAAAACTAACAATGATATCAAATACGCCATCATATGATGAAACTTAGAATTGATTTATTAGTCTGTATGTTTTGACCCACTGGTGAATGAGCATAATTTATATATATATATATATATATATATATATATATATATGATCATATATATATATATATATATATATATATATATAGTGACCTTTTATTTAGGTCCCTGTAGTTAATAATTCCAAAATTTTAAATGATAATATATTTGGTATTAAAATCTTACTAAAGTGGTTTTCAATAGAGATTGTTTTGAATGTACTGGGAAATTTGCTTAAGTGGAGATGAGATTTCAAACCCAGTCTAGGCTTTGAAATGAGAGATAAAACAACAATTTAAAAATATTGTTATTAATTGAGAGAGAAACACATTGCTATTTTATTACTTTTGAATAGCAATTGAAATAAAAAAAATAATTAAATCAAATTGTTAAATCTTGTAAAATAAATAAATCATTATCCTAAATTACTTAAGCATATTTTTTTAGGACTTAACACAAAGCTGTCTTAAATAATGATGGGTAATTATTAAAAATGAAGACAGAGGGGGTAATACTAATTATGCATACCAAAATCATTGATTAATTTACTCCCAGAATGCATCAGAAAAACCAGCTATATATTAGCTAACCAAGTTATGGGGGTGGACTAATTAAAAAAACAAGAACCCAGCAAACACAGAACTCCAGTCTGATTTAGAATAAGAAAAAAAAAACAAATATTAGAAAATTCTGAAATTTAATTAAACTGAGAATTGATTTATTAGTCTATATGTTTTGAAGCAATGGTGAGAGAGCATAACATACATATATATATATATATGCAATTCAAATAAAATGTCTGTTAATTAAAAAAAACTATTGTAATAACTTTATATATATATATATATATTATAATGGGGTACCCTATCCGTGATGATAATCTAGGACATTCACGTATTTACATATTTAAAACATAATAGTTTCTTTTTTTCTTCTTAAAATTCTAACACAAATATATATATATATATATATAAGTAATTCTGCATGGTACTCTTATTGCTCACCAAGCATATTTATGGACATCAATTATTGATTCCAAGCGCCAATCCTATCTACAAGTAAATAAGAATTATGCTGGGAGAGATCGAGTATCAATTTTTAATAGACAAAGCTCCTACCTCTGGCTAGCTCACTGAGGGTGGGTGATTATTAACCATGGGAAAGATATGTGGGGAACAAATGTGCACATAGACACATAAATGATTCTCTGAATATATTATTTTTGATTTGTTTTTACCACTACTCTCTATCTCTATGATATGATATAAATTTAAAGAAGTCAACACTGAATGCACACACTCATACTTAAAACAAAGATTTAATAATCATTAATGTAAAAAAACAAAATCCCATAATAATTATTTACTGGCTTGTGCTCCAATATTTGAATATAACACATGCAAACACATATACTGCATAGATACATAAATATAATAAAACAAATAAATCATAGAATACAAAACAAAATAAATCATTTGACAGTATATCAAAACAAAATAAATCATTTGACAGTATATCAAAGATTTCTTTTTCCTTTGTTTTAGCCTTTACACTTTATTATTTTATTGGAAATAAATTTTTATTTATGAAGTGAATAGCATTTAAGAAATTGTTCATATTACCTTGATTTTTCCCCTGGGAGTGTAGATGAATGGAGTTTGTTTGCTCAATATTGCGGCATGGTGAATATGCACCTTTTTGGTAAATGTCTCTCCGTTGACTCCTCAATGCAAGATCATTATAATTTGGGTGAAGGTCATTCTGCTTATGGTTTAGAAGGGGCTTTGTTCCTATGTAGACAGCATTGGTAGTATCTCCACAGGATGGCTGACAGAATCCGGCCCATTTTGGTCCTTACCCCAGCCTATTCATGGCTGATGGTTATATATAATTTTTAAACTTATATTTTTGCGATCCTGCTAGTAGAATTAATAATTCTAGAATGTCTGCCAAAGTTCATGTCTCAAAACTCATTAATTAATAACCATTGTTCCTTTTTTTTATTCTTTTTCTTTTCTTTCAAACAAAACCACATGGTATTCCTAGGTTTGCAAAAACCTTTTAGCAACTTTTCATTCTTGATGTTTTAAGAATTTTAATCAACACCTCAAAAATCCACTTTCGACCATTCATTGTCTTTTACTCCTAACATTTTCCTTTTAATTAAAATAACTTTTATCTTTCAAGATAGCAAGCTATACATTTTTGATTCTTTTCTTACATTTAACATATCTTTTTAACAATTTTGTACTCTATCTTCCATCTTGAAACAATTTCCTTTTAATTAAAATAATTTTTATCCATCAAGATAACAATCTATACATTTTTGATTCTTTTCTTACATTTGACCTATCTTTTTGACAATTCTGTACTCTGTCTTCAATCTTGAAAATAAAACTTGGCCATGTAACTTTTCCTTCTTTTAGTGAATTCATTACACTTATTCACCCATACAGCAATATAAATACACTCACTTTTAAACAAAATACAAGAGCACAAACCCTATCACCCCCCTCCCTCTTCTGTTTTAATCTATTTTTATTTCCCCATTTAAAACATACACGCACACAAAAGAAATAATCTAATTTAATATCAATTTTGATTAAATATATATATGCATGCCTATATCCTACCATACCTTAAAACTGGGTTTGAACCCAGCCCTGTAATAATACCTCCCTCTTTGAAAGCCTTTAAATACTGTTTTAGTATTTGAATGGCTCATTCCTAAACCACCAAATAACTCTACTCATTACTGCCATAGTATTATGGCATGGGTTTGAGTGACCAAGCATTATATGATCCCTTTATCTCCTGCCCAGTGTCTACCCAAAATGCATGATTTCCTTGACATCTCACAATGGTGAATGGACCTTCATATAAATTACAGAATTTTTTACATATGAATTTCCCTGGTTCACTCACGTGTGGTGTCTTTATCAAAACTCAGTCCCTACCTTGAACCTATGGTATCCCATTGACATTCTATTCTGCTTCTGGCTTTTTCTTAAGAGGTTGTGATACACCTGTTTTTGATCACTTTCAGTATCTATTGACCTTTCTTCACTTCTTGACAGATTATCCGGGATTAATTGAGGAGCATCTCTGCCAAAATGTAACCATATAGGAGAAAACCCTGTTGACTCATTGACCGCCCAATTAATGTAGTTGAGTATATCCCAAATTTTTCTGACCCTACCTCTGTTGTTGGTTGGGATGTAAGTTCTGAACAATCTCCCCAGATCATGCATCAATCATTTGCATGGGTTTGATTGGGGGTTCCAGATCATCAGTATATGTCAGATCCCTGATCTCTGGATTCACCTTCCCCAGTCTCCACATGTAAATGGTGTCCCATGGTCTAAGAGGATAATGTGAGGTTTTCCCACTGATGGAAAATGTTTCTTTTCTAATATGCGCATCGTGTTCCTCATATTTGGTTGAGCTATCAGATAGGCAGCCACGAATTTGGAAAACAAATCATATACCACCAGCAAATACCTTTTTTTATTGTATGCTGGCAATGGAACATAATAATCCACTGCTATAATTTTTCATGGTTTCTTTGGTATTATGGATGTCATTGGGGCTGTGTAATTTAGTCATTGGGGCTGCATAATTTCTATTTGCTGGTTTGGCTCTCTGACAAATTTCACATTGACCAATGACAGCGATTGTTTTACTATGCATGCTTAGCCAATAAAACCATTTCTTGAGTTAATGTTCAGTCTTCCACACCCCATAGTGTCCATACACATGGTGGACATGAGCCACCACTGCATCTGTCATCTGTCTAGGTATGATTGTCCTCCATTCTTGCAGGTCATTCATGATTTTATATTGAAGTGTGGAACTGTCTACTCTACAACAACCAATCCTATGTTCATACCATCTGATGACCTTGATCCCTCTGTCCTCCAAATGCTCAATTATCTGTTTCATTTGGGCATCTTCTCTCTGGTGTTGAGCCAACTGCTTAAGGTCATTCTTGACCCCAGCTGTTTCTGAACTCATGCCGGCAATATATAAATTTTCTGTCTGCAAATGTTGAGATTGTGAATGTGCAGGGTTCTGGTTGAGAGTATCCGCCACTATATTCTCTGATCTCTTGCAATATTTCACCATATAGTTATATTCTTGGAGGTAAAGACTCCAACATAATAATCAACTATTGGTTAGGTAACTGTGAGTGATGAATTCCAAGCTTTTGTGGTCAGTGACCACGATGACTTCTGATCCTAACAAGAGTGCACAAAGTTTTTGGAAAGATCAAACAATTGCCAGGGCTTCCTTTTCAGTAGCAGTATAATAGAGTTCAGGTCCCTTAAGCAATCAACTCAGGAAGTACAATACTCCTGTCTTACCATCTATCTGCAATTGTGACAATGTTACTCCCAGGCCATACCCACTGCTATCTGTCTGCACCATGAATGGTCTTGCAAAATTGGGAAATGTCAACAATACATGTTCAATAAATCCTGCCTTCACTCTTTTGAAGTCTTGTTCTTGTTCCTCCTTCCATTCCCACATCAGATCTTTTCTCAATAGCCTAACCAAGGGTTCCATTCATTCTGTGAATCTCATTCCTAAAACCGGTTGTAAAAGTTTCACAGGCCAAGGAAGGACCGCACTTGTTTCCTGGATTTGGGTACTGTAAAGTCTCTAATAGCTGATACCTCATCAGGGTAAGGCCTAATACCTTGTGCTCTTACTATATGACCTAAAAATGTAACCTCTTCCTGAAGCAATGTACTTTTCTTTAAGTTTATTTTAATTCCCTTTTTCTGGCACTCCTTTAAAAACATGATAACATCCCTTATATGCTCTTTTATGGTGGTTGAGGCCACTAATACATCATCCACATACATAATGATCAGATCTTTTACTTCAGGGGATAGAACCTGATCTAAGCATCTTAACAACCCTGCCTCACTGTTAATTAGGCTAAACAGCACAGGTTGAACTGACATGAATAACCCTCATATCAAAACATTATATACTTACGATCATCTGAGTATAACTTGATCTGCCAATAACTAGCAGTCAAGTCAAATGTTGAGAATATTCTTTTTCCTTTGAATCTTCCCAGAAGTTATTGAATGGGTGGAGGAATGTAACAATCGGGAATGGTTACTTTGTTCAGTTATCTTGAATCGAGGCACAGCCTGATCATACCATCTCTCTTCCTCATGACTACCAATGGGTTACAGTATGCTGATGAGCACTTTGAAATGATGCCTCATTCTACCATCTGGTATATTTGTTTTTCCACTTCGGTTCAATATTGATGGGAAATAGAGTATGATCTGGCTTTAAAAGGTTGGTTTTCATTTACTCTAATCTTTTGTTCAAAACCCAGTGTTATACCCGGTATGTTGGAAAAAACTTAATGGTATTCTCACAATGTTTGCCTTAATATACTTTCCCAACTCCCCATGGCCATCTTTGTCTCTCGTACCCTTTCTGTAATGATGTCATTCATAAGGTCTCCCATACGTACTGCCCCTACCGACCTATGTAACATCCTGCTAAGAAACTTAACTACCTTTCATTTACATGTGACTTGCCTACCTTCATAATCTAAAGTGCATTTATATTTATGCAAAAAATCTGATTCTAACAAAGTGTCACATATCAAATCTTTCATTATCAAAAAGACATGCAGACAGCTCTCTCCATTGATTTTAATATCTGCCCATATTTGTTTGGACTCAATCTTGGCTTTTCAGTTGTTAGCCATTGTTACATGAACTGACTTCAATAGAAGAGTAGGTACCTCCAATTGTTCTTTCCTGATTCTGTGATAATGTCTTTCTGCTATCACCGAAACCTGACAACCCGAATCCAAAAGGGCCTTCATTTTTATCTGACTCACTGTTATGGGATATCTGCCCATATTTGTTTGGACTCAATCTTGGCTTTTCAGTTGTTAGCCATTGTTACATGAACTGACTTCAATAGAAGAGTAGGTACCTCCAATTGTTCTTTCCTGATTCTGTGATAATGTCTTTCTGCTATCACCGAAACCTGACTACCCGAATCCAAAAGGGCCTTCATTTTTATCTGACTCACTGTTATGGGAATTTTGGGACATGTCTGACATGCATAACGTGGGACTCTGTCTTCCTATGAACACACTAAGTTTCCTATTTTCCTTTTTTCCTGTCCATATCCTTTACTTATTTCATACATTCCTGTCTGTTTTCCTGACCTCAATCCTTGCTCATCGATTAGTCTCATTTATTTACTTATCTCTATCTGACTCAATAGTTTATATATCGCTTTTGCTGACTTCTCACCCCCAGTTTCTACTATCCAGTTTATTTCCTCTAGTATATTCCTACACACCATTCCCATAATCTGTTTCTCAACAGCCTGCATGCTTCTAATGTCTTTAGTGTGACCACCTGTCTCCTGAAAAACTGCACATATCATTCTCCATTATTTTCCTGAAACTTTTTCTCCATTATCTGTACTTTAATGTGCTCCTGCAGCTCTTATCTCCAGATGACCTTCTTTAGAACCCTTTTATAATCTGGGAATGTTTGTGGCTGGTGTAAAAGTGAGTTCCACCAAGCCACAGCATATCCTTCAAGGTGGTGGCATTCTGACATTACTTTATCTTTATCTGGTGTTCTGTGGCTATCAAAATATCTTTGCAAGCTTTGAATGTGCTCTGTTGGCCACTCCTCCTTTCCCCCTCTGTACATTTTTATTTTCACCCATTCCATTTTGCTCCACTTTAATTCTAATGTTACTGTTGTTTTTCTTCTTTTTTATCTATCAACAAGCCAATTATAACAATTTTGTGTCAACTATTTCTTCATCCAATGCACCGGACCTGCTCTCCATCCCCGAAGTACTGTGTTACTGTTTAATTTCCCTTTCTAACCCACTCCAAACTATTCTTTACTCTCTCTTTCTTTAAAATTCACCAAAACAATTATAATATTTCATGTTAATTCTTTTATTACTATTATTAAACTCTTATATTTCTGTTGTACTTAACTGTTATACTTAACTGTTATATTTAATTCTTCTATTTAACCTATATCCTGTCCCCCCCCCCACTCTCCACTCTTCGAAAACTCCTTAGTTGGGACACCATTGTAACGGGGTACCCTATCCATGATGATAACGTATGTATAGGACATACGCATATTTACTTATTTAAAACATAATAGTTTCTTTTTTTCTCTCTTCTTAAAATTCTAACACAAATATATACATATAAGTAATTCTGCATGGTACTCTTATTGCTCGCCCAGCATATTTATGGACATCAATTATTGAGTCCCAAGTGTCAATCCTATCTACAAGTAAATAAGAATTATGCTGGGAGAGATCGAATATCAATTTTTAATAGACAGAGCTCCTACCTCTGACTAGCTCATTCAGGGTGAGTGGTTATTAACCATGGGAAAGATATGGGTGGGGGACAAATGTGCACATAGACGCATAAACGATTCTCTGAATATATATATATATTTGTTTTTACCACTACTCTCTATCTCTACGATACGATCTAAATTTAAAGCAGTCAACACTGAATGCACTCACTCATACTTAAAACAAAGATTTAATAATCATTAATGTAAAAAAACAAAATCCCAAAATAATTATTTACTGGCTTGTGCCCCAATATTTGAATATAATGCATGCAAACACATATACTGCATAGATACATAAATATAATAAAACTAATAAATCATAGATTACAAAACAAATGAAATAAGTCATTATTTAGTCTATTCATCCACATAACTATGTTTGGTGGTATATCAAAGATTTTTTTTTTCTTTTAGCCTTTACTCTTTATTATTTTATTGGCAATAAATTTATATTTACGAGGTGAATAGCATTCAAAAAATTGTTCGTATTACCTTGATTTTTCACCCAGGGGTGTAGATGAATGGCATTTGTTTGCTCAATATTGCAGCGAAGTGAATATGCGCCTTTTTGGTAAATGTCTCTCCATCAACTCCTCAATTCAAGATCATTATCTTTCAGTGAAGGTCATTCTGCTCATGGTTTAGGAGGGGCTTCATTCCTATGTAGACGGCATCGGTAGTATCTCTGCAGGATGGCTGACAGAGCCTGGCCCATTTTTGTCCTTACCTGAGCCTATTCATGGCTGATGGGTTATATATAATTTTTTAAACTTATATTTTTGTGATCCTGCTAGTAGAATTAATAATTCTAGTATGTCTGCCAAAGTTCGACTCTCAAAACTCGTTAATTAATAACCATTGTTGTTTTTTTCTTTTTATTCTTTCTCTCTTTTCTTTCAAACAAAACCACATGGTATTCCTAGGTTTACAAAAACCCTTTAGCAACTTTTCTTTCTTGATGTTTTAAAAATTTTAATCAACACCTCAAAAATCCATGTTCGACTGTTCATTGTCTTTTACGCCTAACCTTTTCCTTTTAATTAAAATAACTTTTATCTATCAAGATAGCAATCTATACATTTTTGATTCTTTTCTTACATTTAACATATCTTTTTAACAATTCTGTACTCCGTCTTCCATCTTGAAACAATTTCCTTTTAATTAAAATAATTTTTATCCATCAAGATAGCAATCTATACATTTTTGATTCTTTTCTTACATTTAACATATCTTTTTGACAATTCTGTACTATGTCTTCCATCTTGAAAATAAAACTTGGCCATGTAACTTTTTCTTCTTTTAGTGAATTCATTACACTTATTCACCCATAGAGCAATATAAATACACTCGCTTCTAAACAAAATACAAGAGCACAAACCCTATAATCCCCCTCCCTCTTCTGTTTTAATCTATTTTTATTTCCCTATTTAAAACATACACACACAAAAAAAGAAATAATCGAATTTAATATCAATTTTGATTAAATATATATATGCATGCCTATACCCTACCGTACTTTAAACAGGGTTGGAACCCAGCCCTGTTATTATATATATATATATATATAATGAATTATAGTAATAATGTTTCTACATGAGGAGGGATTAACTATAATAATTCATTTGACAAATCAGTAATCAATTACTACATAAGATTTGTCTACCTTACTTCAAAATAAAGTGGTAGATTTAGTTATATTTACAATTATTACATACATATGTACTTTTCTGAATCAATATTTAATTTATGTTATACAATATTTATAATATATATATATTAAAAATTCTATATACTGTTATTACTAAATGATATATAAAACTTTTAATAGTGTCAGGACAATCATTAGAAAAATCAAATCTAAAAGTCAGTACATTAGTTCTATAAGTCTTATACAGATGAACCCGGAAAATACATCATTTATATCTAGTAGATATGTATCTACATAATACTAAATTGAACTATTGTTTTATTATTATTATTATGAACTTTTAATAATTGCTATATACTTTTTTTTTCTAGATAAAGCACATACTACTTTTGAAACAACTACAGGTAATATATAAAATAAATTATAAAGGTTATAAAGATTTTTTAAAAAATCAGATTTTTAAAAAATCATATTGTTATTAACATTTTAGAAATATATGCTGAAACTTCTGAAGCAACAACAGGTAATATATATGTATAATTAAAATATATAAGATTGTAATTTAGTTTTAAGTGTTTTTAACTATGCCAAATAGGTGTAAATATATACTTTGTTTTTTCATATGTCAAATGCATTGTCCGGGAAGCGAACCCAGGCCAGCTGTTTGGAAGGCAGCTATGCTAACCACTAGGCCATCAACGCTTGACATGCTTCATTTTTCAAATAATTTATTGAAAACAAAATAATAATATTATCTGGCTTCTAAAATATTGCAAAATGATATAAACCTATTTAACCATGTTTTTTTATTTATTAATCAGCAGATTATATATGTATATAATTTAGCGTGTGTATTTTGATAAGCTTTACGAAGTGTATACTTATTTTTTCTTCGACATTTTTAATTTTCCGTTTGGCTTAATATATTTTCAATGCTGTGTGCCATATATATATAGTAATGAATGAAATAAAATCATACATAGGAATCTATATTTAATGTTATTTGATGATAATCAAATGAAAAATTTTAAGATTATCCATTTACATTGGGAAGTCATTTTATATGTATTGAAATACTGTGTGAAATAGTCATTTAGTTTTAATGATCTAATGTTGGTAAGATGTTAAATAAATCAATACCCAAATATTTTGGTGCACTATTTTATATGTAAATAAATAAATGTTGTTGTAATTATGTAGTTTAACACCCTTAACACACACACACACACACACACACACACACACACACACACAGAAATGAAATCAAAAAAAGAATTAAAGAGTCTTTATTATTGAAAATTTATTATTCTGAAGCAATTAACTTATTTAAGAGTTTTTTTAATATTAAGGGTGGATGGGAAGTGGATGGTTTTGTGGGTAGTTTTTAATAGTATGTATATTGTGTAGTTTTTTTGTAGTTCTTTACACTTGAGAAGTCTGCTTGTAGCAGGGAAACCTTAGGTTGTGTTTTAATATTATTTTTATGCTGGTCTGGTTTAATTTTAGATTTGGGGTAGTTTTGATTTTATATTGACTAGTTTAGCTTTATGCTTGTAATGTTTATATATATATATATTGTAACATTTATTTATATATGTTACAAATATATTGGCATTTGGTAAAAGCTAAAAAAGTAAATTTCGATTTTTTTTTGATTAGTATAAATTTTGTTAAGAGCGTACAATGAAAGTTAAATTATTCTTCGATATTTTTTTTTAATTAGTAATAACGTAATTGGAGAGAACAAAAAAGAATTCCAAAAGCAAGTAAAAAGATAAGCTAAAAGAAAAATATTTCTAGCTAATTAAACATGGCCGAAAACTTGATAAGAAAATAGAGACTTTAGTACCTAAAATTTTAAAAAACTGTATAAGATTAGAAAGGCATGGTACGAGCATGCGCAGAAGCCCTAAAACTGGATATAAAAAGGAGGGATCCGGTTGAAGGAGCGTCTTGTTCGTTTTATTTCGCTAGTTGGTCTTGGATAACATTTAATATGTCCAAGATCACTCGTCACCGAAGGAATTCGGCAATGTCGCAGTGAACCGGAGCCCCTGAAAACATCAGACCTAATGATGTACACCAGGAAAAGCCTTCGTGACCAACTGGGAAATGGACCACAAGAACAAGCAAGAACCAAACGGCCGAGCTCATTATTACAAAAAAACTATGCATAGTTAGCTACAACCTTCGTGAATTCACAAAGCTTACCGGTAAGTTAAGAATAATAATCCTGATTGTGACCAAGTTAACTAGTTAAAAACTACTCGTGAAAATATAGCTATAAAAAGAATCCCGATAGTGACTTTATATTTCTATATGAGAGACTCTTAATTAACCAAGAACTTTTTGCTTATTTTAAATGATATTGATATTTTCTGTATATTTTCCACCTAGATTAAATGTGTTCTCTCCAAAATATTAAACAATATTTAACCTAGAAATGTTTTAGATCGGAAGAGCAAAAGAGATTATATTTTTATCAACATTTTTTTTATTGTGCGTTATTAATAGAAGTTATTATTTTTGTTATTAGATTTATTTTAGTGAAATAGGATTTAAGTGTAAGTTACCTTTGCCAATATGTTTCAATACGCCAGGGCTAACAATCGTAAAAAAAAATCATTAATTCTCATTACGGTAGAATTACCGTACAAAATAAAAATATTATAAAAGGATCTTTTTATTTTTCTTCGTTTTACAATTTGCGAGAGGTGCTGGCGGCATATTTCAGCGGATTCTTAGGAATCCTGGCGCCCATAGGAAATAAAATTAAAGTTGATTTTTGTCAATAGCACAACTTCGTAACAATTAATAGGCTGGAGTTGATCAGGAAAAATAGCTGTGTTAAGAATAGAAATACAACTTTCTTTTTTTTTTCCTTGATACAGCTTGATCAACTCACGCTCAAATATACATTTGGGGCGTATAGTGGTCTAGTAAAACGGAAAACGATACAATGGCGACCCAACTCGGGCTTCGATTTAAAAACCACGACCTGAGAAAATCTAAAAACGGCATAAAATTGAGTATTTAATGTCTGTAGCCGAAAAATAAATTATGATTTTTTGAAAAAAAAAAAATTATAAGAAAAAAAACTAACTAATTAAACCCAGATTATTAAAATATGAAAGAAGATATTTTTTAATATGACTTCCAGAAAAAAAAAAATATGTATATTTTTTTTATATATGTCTAAAAAACACGATCGTGGCTGATGTAGACGTAAGTCACAAGTATTTGACCGGGTAGGCGGTTACTGAAGAGGGGAATAACATAGCCCCGAGTCCTTATCCGCAGTATATGAACATAAGACCGTCTTTAAATGCTCGTCAGACTATTTCTAGCAGAGATCCCAATAAAGGGGAAGGCGGATCAAGTTGGACCAAGTTGCCACGGGCCTGTAAGACTCAGAACGATGAGCAACGCTCGTTTGTGCTTATAACTTGGGCTTCTTATTAGTAATAGTACACTAAAGCGGATAGGACACAGATGAATGTTGAAATATTTTCCATTCCCGCCGTGTTAGACCTAAAAGTGGGCATTAAAGCCGAACGTCGCTTGTGAATGAGTCTACACAACATATCAGCACGCTACTACACACACAAAAAAAAAAAAAATATATGAATTTGAAAAAAACTTAAGAATAAAATTAGTGTAAACCCCTATTTTATTCTCATCTCCTGGCACTGGTGGTATTGTAACATTTATTTATATATGTTACAAATATATTGGCATTTGGTAAAAGCTAAAAAAGTAAATTTCGATTTTTTTTTGATTAGTATAAATTTTGTTAAGAGCGTACAATGAAAGTTAAATTATTCTTCGATATTTTTTTTTAATTAGTAATAACGTAATTGGAGAGAACAAAAAAGAATTCCAAAAGCAAGTAAAAAGATAAGCTAAAAGAAAAATATTTCTAGCTAATTAAACATGGCCGAAAACTTGATAAGAAAATAGAGACTTTAGTACCTAAAATTTTAAAAAACTGTATAAGATTAGAAAGGCATGCTCGTACCATGCAGAAGCCCTAAAACTGGATATAAAAAGGAGGGATCCGGTTGAAGGAGGGTCTTGTTCGTTTTATTTCGCTAGTTGGTCTTGGATAACATTTAATATGTCCAAGATCACTCGTCACCGAAGGAATTCGGCAATGTCGCAGTGAACCGGAGCCCCTGAAAACATCAGACCTAATGATGTACACCAGGAAAAGCCTTCGTGACCAACTGGGAAATGGACCACAAGAACAAGCAAGAACCAAACGGCCGAGCTCATTATTACAAAAAAACTATGCATAGTTAGCTACAACCTTCGTGAATTCACAAAGCTTACCGGTAAGTTAAGAATAATAATCCTGATTGTGACCAAGTTAACTAGTTAAAAACTACTCGTGAAAATATAGCTATAAAAAGAATCCCGATAGTGACTTTATATTTCTATATGAGAGACTCTTAATTAACCAAGAACTTTTTGCTTATTTTAAATGATATTGATATTTTCTGTATATTTTCCACCTAGATTAAATGTGTTCTCTCCAAAATATTAAACAATATTTAACCTAGAAATGTTTTATTTTGTTAGAATAAAAGAGATTATATTTTTATCAACATTTTTTTTATTGTGCGTTATTAATAGAAGTTATTATTTTTGTTATTAGATTTATTTTAGTGAAATAGGATTTAAGTGTAAGTTACCTTTGCCAATATGTTTCAATACGCCAGGGCTAACAATCGTAAAAAAAATCATTAATTCTCATTACGGTAGAATTACCGTACAAAATAAAAATATTATAAAAGGATCTTTTTATTTTTCTTCGTTTTACAATTTGCGAGAGGTGCTGGCGGCATATTTCAGCGGATTCTTAGGAATCCTGGCGCCCATAGGAAATAAAATTAAAGTTGATTTTTGTCAATAGCACAACTTCGTAACAATTAATAGGCTGGAGTTGATCAGGAAAAATAGCTGTGTTAAGAATAGAAATACAACTTTCTTTTTTTTTCCTTGATACAGCTTGATCAACTCACGCTCAAATATACATTTGGGGCGTATAGTGGTCTAGTAAAACGGAAAACGATACAATATATATATATATATAACTGTATAACAGTGTTTATATGGTATTGATTGCAAATAGAGATAAGATGACACCTAAAATGCAAACATCAAAAGTGCATGTAATAATTATTCCAATAATCAGAATGAAAGCAAAGAGAAATATCTAGATTATGTATATTGCTTTGCACTATATACTTGGGTGACATTTTTAGTAAGTCTATATTATAAGAATAATAAGTATTCATTCAGGATTTTTTTTAAAAAAAACCCATCATTTCTTAAATAAAGTAGGATACCAGTATTGTTTAATCCCGTTTATATACTTATGATCAGAATAAGTTTTAGTGAAACAAAAATCCAGGCATTTTTGTTACTTTATTCAGTTTAATTATATAAGAGATTTGAACACAGATTTTTAAGCTCCTTTCAGCTATCTGCTCTATCTCATACAACCGATACACATAACCACAAACGTGAAAAAGATAAATGATCTCCAATATTTATGCTGAACTAACACATATCTAAAATTTCAGGTATATAAATTATACTTGTATTCAATCAAATATTTATTCAGTTTAATAAAATTATAATCGACAGATCTTAAGATATAATTAATGCGAGTACATAAACACAAATACGAGAGATATAAATAATACTTTATAAAATATCATTATTGTATTAAATAACATTATTATCAATTATATTTCACAATAAATAATTCTGAAAAGTTTAAAACAATATCATTATGGTGTATTTTTAATTAAGTAAATCTTTCTTTAATCTCTGTCTGTTTCTTTGTTTAAGAATTGGAAGCAAAATTATTTTCTTTAAAAATGATTTTGTATTTAGACTAAATGCAATCATTTTTACGTAATAACGAAAAATAATTCATTTTCTTTCAAATAAATTAATGAGGTCTTCTGTATGCATATATATGTAGCTTCATGAAAATACCCTATATATAAAGATTTGCAACGAAAAATACTAAAATTGCTATATAATTGCAATAAGTTAAATACAGTATTCTTAATTTTAAATGACATTTTTAATGAACTCGTAGTAATTAATATAATGGTACATTTACCCAAATAATTAAAAAGTCATTTTAATAAAACTATTCGGCAGTTTAGATTTTCTTAGCAATTTAATGCCAATCTTTCTTATGTACGGGCATGAATTTGATAATTTTCCGTGCAAGCCACATCTTTGATACAATGAAGATTCACGGTCTCTCTTGATGTCAGCAGGTTAAAGACTGATAAAGCTATATAATAATGTTTGGTAGTTATCCTTCTAGAAATATATGGGAAAATCAGCTCATATCTCTCATATTCTTTAATACGACATGACAAGGTTAAACAACTCATTCTGATGTATCTTAGTAGCCCAGATATACTAACTGCAACTCAAACAAATGTCTATAACGACCACTGTTCAACTCTTAACTAATTCTCTAATGAACTTTTACTCCTTTTATAAGTATTGTAAAAATACCTTTGTTTTTATAAAAGTTTTCTATGATTAGTTTTATTTTTCAAACTCTTTAATTAATTCAGTCTATTGGTCTTTTTATCTATTAAAATACAAGGTTGTTTACATATTTCCCTTTAATTAACATTCATGAAATAATGTATTTAAAAAAATATTTTAATGACCATTTGCTTTTCCTTTTAAATTAAAATTATTTATGCTTATTATTTAAAGAAATATAAAATCTTAAATCTATAGCTAAGCATATATCATTTCATTTCACAATCATTTAATCTTGTACTTAATTTTTTTTAAATATATCATAAAATAATATGATAATATACATATAATATTTTAAGAGATAATGAAAACTCCAAGCAACATCTATATTAAATTTAATTAAATATTCAGTGCATATCATTGATCATCATAAAAACAGTTATACATAGAAGTGAAATGCTTAATTAAATATAATATAGGTAAACATGGAATTTCATTCCCTTCTAACATTTTATATATTAATTGACGCTATTTAATTAGACTTTTATATATATATGGAATCTTATAATTAAATATTAGAAAACATAGAAAAAAAAAGTATTAGTTGACAAAGATTATGAAGATAGTCGAAAGCACTCCTAAGTGAAGATTATATTTTTTGTACTTTTCAAAATTTTTGATTACTATGTTTACTAATATTTAATTATAAAATTCTGTATATTGCTTTGGAGAAATACAGACATCAAATTTATAATATTATATATATTGTAACGGGATCGCCATTTTCCATCTATATAATTGCGTATATGTATAACGCTACATGTACATAAATTTTTTGTTTTAGTTCCATACAATATACTTTTATGGGAATCGATAATATTTTGGTACAATTAAAATAAATAACCCTGCATTTATGGTTATATTAATGCATTACTGTTAGTATAACACAATCTCCATTTTAGATTGTAAGAATTCAACAAAAGAACTAAAATGAGATCTTTAAAGATTCGTTATTTCTCACCCAGTATATTTATGAGCATCACTTTATGACCTCAAGCCCCAATCTTATATTACTATAAGAATTATACTGGGAGAGCTAGAATACCAATACGGAAACTATAAGACAGTAGCCCTTGACTAGCTCACTCTGGGCAGGTGATTAACAAATCGAAGGAAATCTACGAGAGGACTTTTACTATACTAAAATATGGTTGATAAAATATTCTAAATTCATTATACTTTCATAAAACCAGACCTAAATAAATAATACAAATAAACATACACTTCATTTAAAATTTTGTACAATATTTTATTTATACCATGATTAAATATTATTTGATTTTGTGCTCTTAATTTACTGGAAAAAATGCATGAATACACACACTGTCTAGATATGTATAAAATTAGATAAGAAGACATATATCAGGTTCATATGGGTGTGAAAAAGACATTTTAGATTTCTCACAAAAGTTTGTGCAGATCATTTATAAAAAAAAAGTTTATAAAGGAAAGTTTGTAAAGAATTAAAAAAAAAACCCTATTTGAAACACTAAATAATATATTGTTGAATGTGCACATGCCTGAATTACTTTTCTTCCCCAGGGAAAATGATGGGTTGCCAAAAGTAAAAAATTTCATTCATTTTAAATTTATTTATTACACTTGATGTAATGGTGATTAGATTGGATTATTGATTCTGGCTATCCTATATGCTTGTTTGTTGACTTCATTCCTTTTAGGATTTAATTTAGGCTTTGGAGCAATTAGTTTGTTTGTGTAAAATATTGTGCATGTAATTTAATTATGTTGTTGTTGCAACAAGCTGGAAATCTACAATTTCTTTAGAATTTATTTTCAGTGACTGTACTCTGTCAAATGGTGGGATCCACATGAAGAACTTTTTCTTTTCTTTTATTTTTTGTAAAAGGGTATAGTGTTAAGTTTAAATAATAATGATATTGTATAATGCCACATGTTAATATTATTTTTATTTGGTATGATTTTTTTTATAAATCATTTATAAAGTATATTATTAAATGTTCTCAGAATATTTATAGTTTGATAATGCTATATTTAAATGTGTTATATTTGTCTCTATTTGAAGTTATTTATTTTTGAATGTATATGCAAATACTGATAGAGGTAGAAGCTGATGTACATTTTTATTGTTTATTTTTATACCATAATTTTATTAAGCTATATTTAGCACTAATTATCATTTTATCAGTTTTATACATCAATTAACTGTTGATATTTATTTTAAGAAATTAGTTTATCTCTTGTTTTGAGTACATTCTTATCTTACCAGTGTATTTTAAAGAGATTGTGGCTTCGTATCTTTCTTATATTGTGATTTATTTAGTGAATTGTATTGTTATTTATCATATATTTAAGCACATAATGTTTTATTAAGGCAAATACCATTTATTATTATTTCCTGATAGTTCATTCTCATTACTTATATGACTAGTGATAAAGTTCTAGTTCATTTATTGCCCATTGATAAAGGTGCCTTTTCTTTGAGTTCATGCCATAATTTATTTTGCCTTTGCTTTAACATACCTAATGTGGATATTGTTTGTGATGTATTTTTGTATAAAACCATGGTTAGTGTATTACCATGACTTTATCCTGACAATTTATATTTTTCATAGCTATTGAAGAATGCTTCTCTTAACTTCAGTCACACTTTTAGTTTATCTGAGTGTAGGTTGTTTGTTCTGGCATGTAAATCATGTAGCTGTGGCCAGCCTCAAAATCTAAATGGGATAAATATTTAATCTTAAAATTTTAAAATTGTATATGTAGCTTCAGTAAAGAATATACATCTTCTTTAGCAGTTATCTCATCATATAAATTGATAAGTTTATAGTTTATTAAAGACATTAAATACATTCATTAGTGACATTATAACAGTGTGGTTGTTCGATAAAAATGAGAGAACTTATTCAAATATCAGTATTGTAGAAGGTTTCATTAACCAGCCAATATTTTTTTATCTTTTTATTGTAAAATTATAAATTGTAATTTTTTTGCATCTTAAATTGTTTTTTGCTTAATGTAACTAAAGAAATTCATCTGGATAAAATTGTAAGATAGAAAAGTTGTTTGGTAAATGTTTTAATGTTAAAATAAATGCTATTTTATTATTAGATTAAAATTTTATTTATTAGTATAATTATAATTATTTATTCATTATTTGGAAATCATTTTAGTCAATTTTATTTATTTGTAAAAGATCACTGTGTTTGTTTTTGAAATTACTTTATTCTATTTAGAAGATTATTTTGTTTATCTATCATAAATTCGAATGTTGGAATTGATTGATTGTAATTCAGAAAATATTTAAAGCAGATTTATTAGTGTGATATTTAGACTGGCCATAAAATCCCTTATCCACTCATTATATCTGAATGCTATCCCAGTGTATTGTTTTATTCTAAATTAAGTGTTTTTATATTTAGTTTAAATTTTAAAAATTATTATTGTAATTTTACAAGGCATTATTTTAAGAGTAATAGTATGTGTGACTGCTTTGTTTATTAAAATTTCATTCTTTATCTGACAGATTCTTCAAAATTAAGAGAGAAGAAAAAAATTATAATTTTTAAAATATTAGTTATATGATCCCTGAAATATCCATTTTACATATAAAATTATTAAAGAAGATTATTTCACTTAAGAACAAAATTATTTTAAAGAAGAAGACAATGTGGCAAAGACATTAGAAAACATGCTTCTATTTGATAAAAAAAATTAATTGTAAATCTGATCAAAACAATGTGATACTTATTATGATTGTAAGAAGTGTTGTGTTTAGAAGATGTGTTGTAAGGAAATAATTTTAAAGTAAACTAATCTTTTAATGACATATGCTTTCAATATTTAAAGCCATTATATTTCGTAAGAGAGAGTATGAGAAATCTCCTCCTCTTAAATTTGTTCATATGTTGTATTTATCTTAATAGTGCTTACTTATTATTTACCTTTATTGTTGCTTTTGGTAATGTAACATATGACATTCAAACTCTTTTGAGCTTAGCCTATAATGTTATCATTTAGCCATTTATTATTATTATTATTTTAATGGCTTTCATGAGATTGTTAGTTTCTTTTGTTGACTCCCTTTAGGTGGTTGTATAGTTGGCTTGCACAACGTGTTTACTTTCGGTCAATTTGAGGGTTCTAGTCAATCATCTCTGGTGTACTTTTGAGGTTACAATATATACACACTATCCACTTTATAGTAATTTTATTTTATTACTACAAAAGTTAATTAAAAATAATTGATTTTATTTACTAAAATCTCCGTCCTTCACACAATTTTGCTTTTGTTTTTTAATGTTAATGTTTTACAAAATAAAAATAAAACAAAAGTCTTAAAAATTGTATTAATTAGTAAATTTTTTAAAGATAATATTAATGTTAAATATTATGGGGTAAATAATTTGGGAATATCTTTCATCAGTATTATCATCATTCTCACCCATTAATGGGCCATTGCAAGATGAATATCTCTTTAAGTTTAGTCTCCTTTCTCTGATCTCCAGTTTTTTTCTTTACACCACACCAATAAACTTTCTTATTTCATCCATCTATCTTACATGTGGTTTTTTCTAGGTTTTTTACAATCTCTTCAGATTCAGTTTAAGACTACAGCTGCCCTTAAATTACTGACTTTCTTATCAATGTATCCAGCCCAGTAGTAGTTGAACTTCTTAGTTCTTTTAATATTTTAATAATATTTATTTGTTCTTTCATCCATGTATTTCATTTTTGATCTGTTATTGTTACTCCAAATGTACATGTCTTCATATTATGCTGAATGGTCTGAAATCCCTGTTTTGTACTTTTGTTAAGTGTCCAAGTCTGATATTCATAAGAAAGAATTAAAAAAAGATGTCTATTAAAACCTTCATTTTCAAACATGTAGGCAAATTTTTTATAATATTATATTTATCATAAGCAGTCTATATAAGTTTAATTCTACGATTAATTTCATTGATTGTGCTTTTGTCTGTGGTAATAATTTGATTAAGTTATTTGTATACCTGAATAATCTTTCATTTACTTCTACTCTCTTAGCTTCCATAATTGCTGTAAAAAGCTTTTGGAGATATGGAATCACCCTACCATACATTCTTGTGAATGTTAATTTTTTTAGTATCATTATGTTATTGAATCATTGCTGTTGCACTTCAATAAATATTCTTCAGAATGAAACAATATCTTGGATCTATTTGTTGATGATCCAATGGTAAATTTAATCACTGTAGAATACTTATAAAATCAAATGCCTTTTTCATAATCTACACATACAAAACATAATTGCAATTCATATAACTTCTCTCAAATACTGCATGTGATCCAATGTGTTAATAAAATTTTAATTCCATCTTGTTCTTTCGATTAGTTAAAATCCAAATTCACATAAATGAGCTGTAATTATCTTAGTAAATGTTTTGTATAAAACTGATAGAAGACTGATAGATCCATAATTTTTAATATTTTCTTTATAACTTTTTTAAATTATCAATATTACTACTCCATTTTTCAATCATGTGGTACTTCTTTATTATTAAAATATTTGGTATATACGATTAACCTTTTTTTTTTCTATTTCATCACATTTCTTTTAAGATATTGATTGTAATTACTTCATTTTCTGATTTGTTTCCCTCTACATAGATCTAATTGCATTTACCGATTTATTTAAAATTCTAGACAATTCATTTAAATGTCATAATTGTAGGAGGCATTTTATTTTTTGATCTTTATTACTATATAACTCATAAAACTCTTTCACACATTTCATGATGTCATTTTTTAAATAATAGTTCCATCTTTTTTTCTTATTCAGAAGTAATTTTATTTCCAATAAGATGTTATTTTACACTTCTGAGACTTCTATTCTATTCTACAACTTTCCTTGTTAATTGTAATTATATTTTTTATACCATCAACTTCTTTCATGCCATTTTACAAAACTCTAGATATTCAATTCTTCTTAATGGTTTATTTTTATATATTTTCCTATTCTTATCTTCCTATTGATTTTGCTCAAATCCAAACCATCTTAAAATCTGTTAATATTTTAAAACATTTCTGAAAGTTAGGAATATCAACTATGAATATTGTTTACTTAATGATTTTTGTCTCCCTAGTTTTGTATTAAGGACGATTATTTCATGCATAGAATTTATTAAGAAATATTACAATTTTGAAATACATATTTTTATTAATCAAAATATAGACCAATTCTGCTATACTGTCATTTGGATTCTTTTATGTCCATTGTAGTTTAGCATAATTCTTTAAGAAAGAATTGAAATATAAGTTTCTTTTCTTCGTTTCTTTTCTGAATTTCACAAATCTGTTCCTTAATTTTTTTCACTATAACCAAATTCATTGATACTACTTTAGTCTTTTATTCATTTACCACTTTTAGCATTAATGTCCTCCATGACAGTTTTAAAATATCTGGTTTGATCAAAAGTATTTTATACATCCATATAAAAATCTTCACTTTATCTCAATGAGAAATTGTTTGGCTTAAACCTGAATTATCTGCATTTTGTATTTTCGCATAATTGAATAATTAAGCTTAATATTCTGTCTGATGAACCATCTCCCTCCACAATGCTGTTCTTACATTTCTTATTTTATAACGAACCCCACTCCACTTGTACATGAAATATTTTCCTCTTTTGTATTAAAATACATGTCCACTTTTAAAATCAATTATCACTGCCCTCTTTTCCCCTATTTTCACAATGTATCAAATTGTTACATTTAATATTAGACAATTTTTCTTTCAATTCACATAATTGGCCTAAAATAAATTTTCAATTATAGGTATCTAAATAAAATGTTGTCATCAAATGGCAACCTAAGTTTGCATTCAAAAACTCTTACCATTCATTGCCTTTTGTCATGAACTTCTTTCTACCTTGGTTATCAACTTTAGAATTTCTTGGAAATAAAGACCATAATATTGTTTTATCTATCATGTGGTAAATATATATTTTAAAAAATTAAAAGCTCATTCATATACACCTTCATCCTGCCTTGAAGAAAAGTCAACTGATTTTCAGTTATGAATTATTAGCAACTGAGAAAGTCAGAGATAAAAATTCAATAAACTCACCATTCTTGTAAATGTTTGTTTTTTAGCAATTCATAAATATTTGTTTATTGTATAAAAAATCATATAGTAATAACAACAGCAATAACAAAAACATATGAAATGATCATTAGGAATTGTTTCTGCTTTGTTCCTTTAAGACCTCAAAGAGGAAGCAAATGGTCTCCTTTTACTTAAAATCTTTGTGTGTATATATATATACTTTATTATTAATTTTAATAATTTCATAAGCAAAAAAAAAACCGGTTAAATGAGAATATAACAATTCTCAAATTTGGATATAATAAGAATCTTTTATATGTCATATTTTAAAAATCACTTTAAGAAACTGTCACGTAAAATCTTTTTCTATAAATGCAATCTAACTAACCAAATAAAATTAGTTGAATTCACTTTCATTTGGTCTCCTACTTGTTATATAAATAGTAGGTCAATCATTGATATGCAGGAGTGATATATTACATATTGATCTACTACTCAAATAAAATATTGGAGACCAGCTCAAAATAGATTTATTTTTTATTCTGATTAATAGAATGTATCTCTTAACTCTGACTTATATAATGTACTCATTTAAAGATTATTACTTTATATATATATATATATATATATAGTAATAATAAAGTAAATCTTTATATATATATATATATATATATATATATATATATTGTAATCTAAAGAAATGTACAACTACGAGGCAATAAAATCAATTCGATTTGTAAATAAACAAATACTCATCAACCAATAATAACAACGCATATTCAAGACAATTGATCAGCACCTTATAACCGACTGAATAGTCATATCTTTCACTATAATGTTATCAATCACTAATAATAAGTTCGACCCAAATGTAACTATATGATATAAGATGATAATAGGCTAAGTTCAGCGTTACTAAGTGCTATATGCTACAATAAAAAGTTGTCAAAAGAGTAATAATAGCAATTTAATAAATATCGTAAATATAATATGCAACAATTTAATAAATTTTAAGTGAACTCTAAACTCACTCTTACAAATTACAGGGAGGCTCTTAATATTGAAAGCATACATCATAGACTGGTTAGGATATATTAAGTACCCTTCTTTATAACATCTCTTCACACTACAGCACTTCTAATAACCATCATCAGCATCTCATTGCCATAATCCAATCCACATTTATCTCTTCTGATAAATAATATGTTTTCTTATATATGTGTCACATTACGTCGTTTAATTAATTTTCTTTTGCAAAACAATTTCTTTAATAGTCATTTCTATAAATTAAAACCAAATTTCAGGGTTTTTTAATTAAGAGTTTGTAACACAAAAATTTACTCTCTTCATTTAAGAATTATTAGGCAATGAATAGAATCCTAGTAACAATACGGGGAGACATACTCTTTTCCCTAAGATAATGTCTGCCTAAATTAGAACAATAATAATATTTAAATAAAAGTACAGTATATATTTTAAAGAAAATATTTCACTTAAAATAAATACATGAAAAACTCTTAATTTGGAATAAAAGAATATATCAGGATAGCATTTAGATATAATGAGTGGATAAGAAATTTTATGGCTACTCAGAATACCACACTAATAATTCCGACTAAATCTTTATGGATTTGAGATAAATAATTTCATTATTTACACTTATGAAGTATAATCAAAAATAATCTTCTGAATAAAATAAAATAATTTATCACAAAAGCAGTCTTTTTTTAAGGAATATAATGTGATAAAGTGATCATTTGATAATTAAGAAAATGGGAAATTTATTATTTAGACATTTTCTTAACATCTATAAATCAATTTGAACAAAGTGATTATTATATTAAATTTCATATGTTCATGTACTCTTAATGTTCAATATAAATGATAACTCCATAATAAACTTTATAGTGTTAAGATTTCTGGATAATAGGTGTAGATGATGATAGAAAGACTATGAAACTAATAATAATAATAATAAAAACAAAATTTATTTTAACAATAAAGAGATTAAAAAGGTAACAACTTTGGAAATCTACAATATTACAAAATAAATTATTTTAACTATCTACTGTACAATTCATTGCAGAGGAGAAATATGATTTTTAAAGTTTACTGATAAAATAAAATATATTGACAGATTAAATAATAATGAAAATTATTATCTTTGTCTGGTTAATGAAAACCTTTCTCAATATTAACATTACAACAAGAAATTATCCATTCTTACAATGCAATCATACAATTTTGCTGTCATCAAAATTAGTATATTTAAACCTTAAATAGATGCTGAAGGAAATGTATATCACTTATTAAGATCCAAAATTACAATTTTAATTTCTAAAATAAATGTTTTATCAGTTTTACATCTAATAATACTGGAAAAGCACAGCAAATAGACCTACACCAAGACTAATCAACAAACTATACTCAGAATATTAAAGAGTGCAACAGAAGAGAAAGATGATGTTTCTCAAAACTAACTACAATATCAATTGCTAAAAATAAAGTAATGGTAGCACATCAAACATGGCTTTATACAAAAAATACAAGATACAATATATCTACAATTTAAAAATAAATAAGACAATGTAAAATAAGTGATGGCATTAACTCAAAATAAAGCACCTATATTTCGAGGCAATAAATAAGCTAGGATGTAGTCTCTAAATGTAAGAATGATGTGAATAAATAATCAAAAGTATAATAGAAGCAATATAAATTGCCTTAAAGAAAGCATTTCATGCTTAATATGAGACACAAAAGGTATAACTCACAGAATATATTACAATATTATGAGAGAAGTACAGCTACAATCTCTTTTTTTTGTAGTAACAATCTCTTTACAAATAGATTCTAGAAAAATGAATATCAACAAGAGAGATGATCATTTAGAAAAATACAACTAATGACAAGATAAGAATATACAATAAAAAGGAGAGAATCTAATGCTAACATCTCTTAAATAATACTACAAAATTAATTCATGTGTAAAACTGATAATGTAGAAATTATTTACCAAATCTGGCTTAATAAAAGCATATCATAAAATAAACAATAAGAATACACACCATGTTCAACTTGTTCAGCATTAACATATATATTCAAATAATTAGCTTATGATAAGGGACAAATAACATGTTAAAAATATAGCATTATAAAGAGGTAAATATTCCATGAAATGCTAAACAATTCATATAATCATATCAGACAAAATGCATAAATAAAATAAAAATATATGATAAATTACAATGGCGTAATAATTAAACTTAAAATTATATCCAGTTTACCAAAATAAATAACAAAAAGTTCTTCACATTGCATGTTCTTCCATTCAAAAGGATATAGTCTCTGTAATTAACATTCTGCAAATGCTAAAATTTTGTCCTACTTGTTGAAACACGGCAAGTTTAAATTATTTGTATAGCATTCCAATATTAGAATAATTAATAAATTTCCTGATGAACATGAGCACAAAATACATGAATGACCATTCAAATTTCATGAAAATATTTTTAAGTAAAGCACACATAATAATGATGTATCTATAACATTTTATATGAATTCATTACTTTTTATTATTTATTTCTGAAATGCATATTGAAGACAAAATGTGAGTAGAGTTTATTCCTTTGACAGTTAAAAAATTTCATTATATATCAAATTTTGAATCTAAGAATAATAATAATGATGAGATATAGTAAATCACATTTGTAATAAAACAGGATAATTGCATGATAAACTTGAATAAAAATTTCAAAAAAAATCAGGAACATTTATGTTTCATATATAAAGAATGTGACTTGTTCCATTTATTTAACACTAACATTGACTTTTACACACTAATATCTATATTAAAATTGTTTTAACTCTTAATATTTTTCCAATATTAATTCATTAATATTTAGAGTAAAGATATCCCTAAAGTAAGCAATTTGAAGTTAGCTAAAACAATATATGGATTTAAAGCATTACAACATGATATTAAAATAACTTTTAAAGCAATTAAAAGTTATAAAAGTTTTTATAAAATTACTCATAGGAGGTATCAATATTTAAATATCAGGCCCTTATATATTGGCTTACTATAGTAATTAACTTATTGAAATTTTTTTTAAAAACACTAAACAATTATATAACTAGATATTTAGCTTTAGTGATAAAGCTAAAGTATATATATATATATATATATATACTTATAGCTTTAAAGTATAAAATATATATATATATATATATATATATATATAATTTTATACTTTTTAGAACAACTTAGTGAATATGTGGAAGATTCAGGTAATTTTTATTGAAATAAAATAATTATATAAAAAATTATATTAAAATAATTTTAACATGATTATAATTATGTTAAAAGTTAAATTTGTAACAAAATCATTATCTTTAATGTTAATTTTTTGATTTCATAGATTATTATTCAGAAGAATCACTAAAGGATGAGACAAATCTAGGTAATTTTTATCAGGATAATCAATTTATACTATATATCATTATATTTGCAATGTATTATACAAAATTAAATTTAAAACATTTTTAAATGTTTTTTTATTTTAATAATAAATTTTTTTTAGAAGTTAAATTTATAACAAAAATCATTATAATTTTAATTGTTGAATATATAGAAAAGTATTCATGATATCTATTATATTTTGTTCTAAGTTTTCTTATATACTTTGTATACCATGGATAAATAGCTCACATTTTGTTGATAAACATTGATGTATTACAATAAATCCGTTTCAGTGAAATTAAGTACTTCCTCCGTACAATATCATTTTTCTCTAATAACTTTTCCCCCCATATAATAGCAATCTGTTATTAGTAGATAGACTTTTTCAATTGTTTAGATATTTTTAAATACATATCAGTTTTAGAAAACTCATCCCTATTTCCTTCCAATTACCCATTTTAGATTTTCAGGTAAATTACTTAAATATATTTTTAAGCTTTTTAATGCAATATAAGAGGATTTAACTGATCCCCTCCCCTAATTTTAATTTTATCACTTAACAAAGATACTTGAAGAATTTTCTTAATTTTTATATCTTACCATATCAAACTTATTGAATAAAAAAGTGATAATAAAATGTATATGTTTTCAGTGTAAATGAAATAAATATTTATAAATATGTTTATGTAACATGTAAAATTTTGAATTTAGTAAAGTGCTTTGAGGGGAAAAAGTTGCTATTATCATATCATAATCTTTATTAAAATTATACATTTTAATGTTTTTATTTTCTGCTGACTTATATTTCTTTGGATATCACATAATTTATGTAGTGTATAACAATATTGTGCATATTATGTTTTCATTAGACAGGTTTTACATAATTAATTGTATCAGATTTTTCTCTTTTTTCTGTTTATTTACATGTTGGCAAATTTAACACTTTTAGTAAACAAGAATGTAATTATACTTGAATTTTTATAATTGTTATTATCAATATTTATTAGTAGTATTCAATAATTTTATTTATTATTATTACAATTATTAATCTATAACAATTATTTTTATTTGGTATATATATTGTAATGGGTACAAACACCATTACATTATTTTTTTTATTATTAAACATAAAAAAATAAAAGTTCACAAACAAAAACTTTTTTTTTTTAAGAATTAAAAATTGAAAACTAAAAAATCATCTAAACTCTAATATATATAGAATCGCACAGATGAGAAATTAAAAAAGAAACTTTATTAAAAAAAAAAAAAAGGAAAAGTTTTAAAACTAAATTTTCAACAAAAACTTAAAAAGATTTAGAGATAAAAATATATCTTTAAGTTTGGAAAACACATTAATTAATCATAAAATGGAAATGATTGTTTTAATTAGTTAAATGTAAACTAGCCCTTGGGTGTTTAAAATGTATAAGCAAAGGTCAGATAGGAGAGAAAAACAATGGGAACAGAATGGCCAATAAAAAAAATCACTCATGGAATCAGACCTCAGCAAAAAGACCATCACCATCATCGTGACATAATGTATTCTGGATCCGAAAGTCTACCATAAAAAGTGAGTGAAAATTAATTAGAGGAGAGATGTATGACAGCAATGATGATATGTGTTAGTGTAGATTTAAAGGAGAAGGGATTGAAAAGATGCACTCTTCAGTCCCTTCAGTTCTGCTAAGAAAGAAAGAGAAATGACCTATCGTTTTCTACATTGAGGACCAGCTAAAGTAAAAGACCTCTGGATGAATAAATAAAATGGCCAACAGAATACCAATTTTTTTAGGATGGCATGGGAATTTATGGTCAAATGGCAAGCAATGGATAAAGATGAACTTTTTCAAACCATAAGAACTTTATGAACTCTAATAAGCTTTAAATATATTTCTAAAATTCCAGTATACTAAACAATAAGAACTTTAATTCTAAAACTTGTTCCCTATTTAAAATAATTGCAATAGAATCCTATCTGACCAACTTAATTTATTAATAAGTAATTTTATTTGATGTATTTCTTTTGTAAAATCATTTCCATTTATTTATTTTTTTGTTCTTTAAGTTTTTATTATGATTTCTGTTTTTCGTTAAACTAAATTATATAAATGGTAAATTTAAGTCAGGCATGAATGGCTATATAGATTTGTAAAGTTATATTTGTTTTATTAGGGGAGGGTAATCTTAGGTTATTCATTTCATAGTTAAATTAGGTCAATGGATTGGATATATTGGTGTAATTAGTAGATGTAGTATGGGATTTGCCATGTGCGGAATTGAATTATACGCTGCACACTCCCGTTTGCCTATGGAAGGGATAATAAGCTGGTGAATGCTGTCTCTGATGAATGCCATTGGGTTTCTTATAAATTTCCCTCTGCAATTCCATCAATGACTTTATATTTTGATTGTTTATGTTTATTTTGGAATGTTTTTAACCATGTAATCTATGTAACTGATCTATACTCAACATTATAAAACAAACTTTTATAAATCCATCTGTGCGAACTTATAAAAATTAAAATGTAAATTAAAATCTAAAATCAAAAATGTAAGTTAAATGTTAAAATGTAAAACTGAAACTAAAATAATTTTAAATCTTATATATGTTTAAATAAATGTTTGTGTGTGTTATTACTGGCAGTGGCTTCTATTATTTTTTTAATATTGAAATATAATTAGATAAGAATTAAAATATAAATCTGCTGTTCCACTGAGCTAGTGACATTGGGCTAACAGTCAGAATCAAAATATATAAAATAATTTTTTTTTTAAACTTATATATCTGCCTACTTTATAAATTTTCTAGGTTCAAATGCCTAGTGGTGCCCTGTAGTGTAGATACGTTAAGTCTCCTATTCTCCCCAATCGTTATAATATATATATATATATAATCAATAAAAATTATCCCCAATTTAAACTCAACTAGACTAATCAAAAATAAACTCTAAAACACTTCCAATGGTTTCACTACTATGAGTAGACTTCTTAAATATAAAGAACTACAAAATAACAACATAATTAAACTCAACATTACCCACACTTCTTCTTATCTCTCATACACCCTTAATATTAAAAGAACTTTTAAGTAAATTAATTTGCTTCAGAATCATACATTTTTAATAATAAAGATTTTTTAACTCTTTATATTTCATTTCTCTCAAAGAAGACAACCTTAGCTACATCAAAATTAATAGTGTATACTATTTTTGTGTTATACGATGTTGATGTTTATTTGTTTCCACTTGAGAACATCACATATAGTAATTGTTATAAAATATCTGTACAATTATAATTAGTTTTTATATTATGGAATGAAACAATTATTCAATAAAAGCACATTACCAAATAGGCTGACTTTTTTCTGAAATTTAATCTTGGCATCTCAGTCTCTTATTTTTACAATCATGAAATCTAACTTAGTATATTAAAACACAATACTTATAATTTGAATGACCATAATATTATAGTTATATATTCATATTAAAATAAAGCATTAGAATTTACTCTATAATTTACAATATTCTAACATATGAATAAATGAATAGTGATTATATAGCTATGTATAACTATCATCTCTAGTAGCATTTACAATTAAAATTTAAAAATCAAATTCTCATTAAAATCGCACAACATTAATATAGGAAATAACCAACTTTTCATAATTTGATTTATTTACCCAATTATATTGTTTATTTAATAAATTATCCATTGTATTGTTAAAATATGCCTTTTTAGGTTTTCTTTTTTTCAAATATGCAAAATAAAAGTTTTGCTAAACCAAAAACTTGCATTGCGAATATCTAAGTGATTGGAAAACACATATTTAAACCTAACCACAAAATAAAATAATTTTGTTTTACATGTTATTCTGCCGATGTATTTAAATGTGAGAAAATTTAGTTATTTGCTAGGAAAGTTTTTTCGTTTTGGCAATGTTTTTTTTTAAAAAAAATCAAGAAAGTATATTCTATAACTTGGATAGTTAATTTATTAAACAAACAATATAACTGTACAAATATATACAAATTATAGCACATTGGCTATTCATATTAGAATTCCAATGTCATGTAATTTTAATTGGGAAGGAGGGGGGTGAGTCTTAAATTTTAATTATAAATGCTAATGAAAATGCCAGTCATGCAGTAAGCTAGCTATAACTGTATATATTTGTTTATTTATAAGATGATATATTAAAAATTGTAAAAAATTTAATTCCAATGTTTTTTATATTATATATTATTGTGTTCCATGTCATATGATAAACAAAAAGTATTTAATAAAAAATAAAAATCTCAGTCATCAAATTTAAGTTAATAATATTTAATCTACTTATTATAGCAGCAGGCATTAAAAACTAAAATAAAATAAACCAAGTATACTTCAATGTTTAAGCACCTTAATCATGTTTCTAAAAACAAACCCTCCAGTATTTCACCATTTAAATTATTATTATTTGATTATTTGAATGCTATTGGCTATCTAATGCACAATAAACCAAGTTTTCTTAATTTTTCATATTCTATCATTTCTTTCTTCATAGATCATTTCAACAATACCAAAATCAAAATCATGTTTATATTACTTTTCATGAGCACAAAATATAAACGCATTTAAGTCAGTTTTAATTTTATACATTAATAAATATGTAAATCAATTTAGATCAATTCCACATTAAAAATCAACAATTTAGCATTTAGATTACAATATTTTAAAATAAAACATCACAATATGTTGATTTGGTGTAGTTAAGGGGAAAAACAAAATGTACATAGAGAATTTAAATATATAATTACAATTTTGAAAGATGCGCCTTAAACATGCTTATGTGACAGCCAGTCAAATGTAATAATAACTGCATGTGGAACTCCCAATTCTGAAACACAAGTCAGAACTATAGTCAATTATAGTTAATAATATGTAACAGTATGCACTCTCTCAACGAGATAAGTTAAGGCAGTCACATCTCATTATAGTCAGATTTAAGGTTTTCATATAGGATGCCATGAATGATATGATTTAACTTTGATATACAACTATATTTGTTCTTAATAAATAATTTATTATTAATAAATTATTATATCTAAACCACATCAAATCAATTTTCATTTTAATTGACTTAACCATTATGTTCAGATTTCGAACTCAGGGAAGTTTAACAATTGACTCTTTTCAGGGGTTCCTATCAATATACTAGAGTAATGATAATAATAAATCTCACTAACTCTTTAAAATGAGTTTCATGAAGTTAATATAATAATCAATAAAGATTATTATATAATAAATTGTTTTTCTCTTCACTAGTGAAAATTGTAATTATAAATATGCGACTTTTTTCGCATTCGTTAGTGAAGCTATAATTATACTTAAAATAATGTATAAGCGGTCTGCTTAGTGCTTTCAAGATTTAATGTTGGAATCTCATACTCATAATTTTGTGAATGAATATTGTCATTATTTATTGTACACATATGCAAATATATTAAATGTTTGTTCTTATCTTATAAAATCAAATAAATAAAAAAAATAAAATTGAAGACTTCATTTAGTTTAATATAAAAAACATAATTATTTATTTAACAAATAATAACTTAAACTTTATAATATATAAAAATTATTTATATATCTACTTCCTTATTAAAAATATAAATATTTTATTTACTTACGGTAGATATATTTTCTAATTTATAACACTATGTGATTTTATAACATATATAAAATATAAATATCTAAATATTAAGACTTCTATATTAACACTATTATATAATAATTAGATTATACAAATAATAATCCAATTATTTGTATATAATGTTTTCATTCGTTAAAATGATTGGACGTAATTTGTGTTTATTAATTTAAAAATATATATTTCTTATCAATGTTAGTCATTTATCCACTTATCTTACATTATGGTTATTAGACTATTTGGATTAGTACAAACAAAGTAGTGTCATGTCATAAAGGATAATAGTATGTGAATTTAAAAATAATTTAATTTCTTATCTCTAAGTTCACTTTATCCCTTTATATTTTTACATGCCTTTCCCATAATAATATTTCTTAACCTATATCTAAATTTTTATTAATTATAAATAAAAATAAAAATATTTTAAATTATTAATTCTCTCATTATTCATTTCTTTAATGAAATGAATTCGATAATAAAGGAAATGAAATTAATAATTCCCAATTATAATTTTTAAAAATGAAATGGTATTTATAAAGTTAATGCAATAGCCCTATATATTCCTGGAATTCGTGAATGAAAATCCTTCAAAGATACAATTCTTAATTCCTTAGTTTTTATACATTGAAGAAAATAATAGATCTCAAGTTGATGTTTAGTTTCCTCCTTGCATGTAGATGTCATCTTCATTTATACACAGTTCTTTGATTAACAATTATAATTCCATTTTGAACATATAGCTTCTATATAATTTTAAAGGCATTTGCAAAAGATGTTATTCACACACACACATATATATATATATATATTTGACTAGTCAAGCACATTTTATATATCCCATGATAAATTGGTGTTCTACTCACTTTGCAGTGTCCTTATAATATAAAGTACATTAATTTAACTTAGTTGAAGTTTTCATACACATGTTCTTTTTAAAACAAAGTTTACATTTTAGAACTCCAATTAGAATGATTTTTATAGAACATGAAAATATATTCAAATTATATTTTTTTTAAAAATATTAGAAATTTCTTCTAATAAGTATTAAATCATTCAAAATATAGATTTTATCTTATACACTTTTCTTTTAAATTGAACACAGAATTAGTCTTTGTGAGGATATAGCTGAAAGAATCCTTAATCTTCTAATAAAAAGAATGATTTTTTTATATAGCTGCATGAGCTTGCTGAAGCATATCATATTCTATATTGTTACAATACAATTTGATGTTAAATCACTAAGTTAACTATATTCCCTTTAATTTTATAAACTGCATGTGAACCCAGAGGTCATCACCTTGTCAACTGTCTTTTCTCAATAATGATTTTTCATTTTAAAGAATGAAAAATATTAATTTATTAAATTATATATTTATTTTTATAAATATAATAGGAATACAAATATAATGTATACATATTGAGTATATGTATATAATAGTATATATATATATTCTAACCCAATAAAAATATATAGCCTCTGTTTATTCCGTAATTCTTTATTAGTTTAGTTTGCACTTAGACACTAATCATACTCTGAGCTGTATTAGGTTATTTTGTCTGCACTTGTTGACACCAATTTTTCAGGTTGTTGGAAATTAAGGCAACCCAAAATAAAGCAACATATCCATTAATTTTCCAATATGATCTAAATTACCTTTCATATAATACAATTGTACATTCAATTCTCTTAAGCCATGCCACGATTGTAATAACAACAATAATTGATCACTTATTAATTTAAAGAATAATTATAATAATATTAATCTCAGGGTTCTTTGTTTCATGTAAGGAAATGCTCGGAGGTATTGTGTTGTCGCATATGACTGGCATTCTGGTCGGCTATAGGAAACATTTATTTTACTTAAATTCAATGTGTCTTCATCTCTCATATCATCTGCTATATTATTTAAAGAGATGATAATTCTATTCAATAATGACGTATAATTTTGAATAACACAGCCTTTTTTTTTTTTTTCAGAATCTCAGTCAGAATAATAAAAAGACAAGGGTGCTTTTTGTGTCCTTCCATCATCCATGACAACACAATAATATAACTAAGATTTATTACTTAGACAATTTAACTAAATGGGAATGGAATAATGTGCAACCAAAGTTAATGGTTTGGGAATAAATTCATTTTTTTTTCTTTACACAAAGGTGGATGTTTAGTCTTAAGTTTTCAACTCCCTAAATAATTATCATTAAACTAAAATATAATGATATATTCCGATCTGCTTAACTTTATTTATCTGGTATATTAAGTTTTTAAGAATTTGGAATGATTTCGGACTCAAGAAAAGGTTTTGCAAATATTGTGCAAACACTTATATTTAGCATATAAAAACAAAAAAATGAATCTACAACAAATTTTAACAAGACTATAATTTATTATTATCACAAAAAAAATATATGAACACTTATTCAATAATCCCATAGTAATACAAAAATATAAAATATAACTGACATTAATCTGTATACTCTTTTGGTTATGGACTAGAGGTTACTACTTCTCCTGTATGCAATCATATGGATTGATTAACTAAAAGTACATTTCATTACCAATACATTGTTTATTAAATTTTGGTAACGTTGTAGAAGCTTTTATTCCAAAATTATTGACTAACTATTTCTGTTTTTTTTTTTTTTTTTTTTAAATGATAAATCCCATCATATGCAATACGCAAAATATTAAATTTATTTCTAATACATTTACTTTATTTATGGTCTTTAATGGGATAACCTATTCTAATTATAGGCCAGTTATCAGAAGTTACAATTACCATCTTACATTTAACTTAATGCTAACTTAAGTTATGATACAAATTTTATTCATACGTATACTTTTGAAATATGAGTATTATTTAATTACTAACCAGAATTAAATATTGCATTTGAATATTCCTTCAATAAATAAGCGTTTTAAATTACGCAATTTTAATTACTTTCTCCATTGATTTACTTGTCAAATACTAGCAATATTTAGCAGCACAATACAGATATTGATCTTAGTTACTAACGCACTATTTATACTAAAGTGGATCTTGAGAAGCTAACACCTCCAATATAACCTTTATCTTGCCCGAACTTTCAAAATTAAGCACAATAATCAACACCTTCCATGGTGGAGCTATCTTTATTTTCACATGAGGAATATGGAATAACCACGAAGGTCTGTAAAGTAATCTACTACATTAAAATATTTTGGTGGTTTCTTGCCTCTTACTTGGGCATACAACGAACACACACCAAATACAATCCTCTCCTGGGATTTAAACGAATGAAGCATACTAAATGCTGGATAAATTCTTGATCGTTCTATCTATGAGAATGCACTTGGGCTATAAACATACCTGAACATTATATTTAAAATCTTCCTCTCATGGAAAACAAAGCTTTTGGGGAGATCATTTTTCATCCCACAAAATAAATACATTATAATTATTACCTATGCGAATATTAAGCATATACCAATGCTATATCTGGGCAGGATAAGTAAATACACTGATTATAATAAACTTATGTTACCGTGTATACTTTGATCAACATCTGAAATCAATGGACATCATAGAATAAAAGTATAATAATTTTAATTTTAATAAAGGAACATTCAAAAATAGTTGGTAGCATACTATCTTAAACTAAATAAAGTGGATGTGTTATTTAAGAATAATTAGGAATAAATTCCTCAATTAATACAGTATAAATTCGTTTCAAAACTTTAACAAGAAATATTTTGTTATAGCATTTTTTTTTTTTTTAGTTACTTCTGATAATTTTCAATATTTATTTTACCCCTTAAATATCTAAATATTTTTCTTTTACGTATCGAACATACAAAAATTTCTACCTACAATTGTATGTAATAATTAAAACATATTTTATAGATTTTTTTTCTTTCGTGTTAAATATCAACTTAACCTATAATAATTATATTAAAACATACCTTTGTCATTACAAGGCTATTAAATATCACTTGACCAAACAGACTTTAACCTAGGTGATATAACAAAAAAATATATATCATTTATAACTTAGTTTTAAACAATCATTAATTAACAAGTGCATACTCTCTCATTAGAAAATGTTTTTCTGTTGAACAATTGGTCCAGGTGAAGAGCTTTATCCAGTCTATTTCACGAAGCAAGTTTAAAAACAATAAACGCATGGTATTATTTCCTTTAAATAAAAGTTTTCTCTTATTTTGTGCGTTTAATAAATTAGGTAAAGAAAAATATAGCAGAATTGAAGATTAATTCTTACTTGAATTAAACTGCTACAATTTTGGGATCCATAGAAAATAAAATATACATATTCTAAAATAACGAACAGTTGACGATAGACGATAAACATACACAATTCTTTTTTTTTTTACTTTATTATTGACGATAAGTACAATTCATATTAGCTAGCTTACTTATGGATGGAAATGCGCAATTTTTCCGAGATTATTCTGATAATAACTGCAGCTGATTTACATGTATAGGAAGTTTTAATAAATCCAACTGATGTGTAATATAATATATCATTTATTTTTATCATTAAGTCACTAAGATATTTGGTTTTGTTCATACTTTAGGAATTATAAATTTTTTTACTGTAACTTCTCCGTAAGAATGCCCCTATATAACTCTTCCTATATTTACTCTGAGAAAGTTTATATTTTTTTTTCAAAAATATACAGGTGCATAATTTAATCTTATTTATCATTATTATTATTTCCAGACAATTCTTGGTGAATAAAACATATTTTAACGTATGTAACTACATTACTTGTAAAGGCAGACAATATTGAGAAAGAGCGCGAAAATGTTTCTAGTTGATTTTCCTTGGTTTTAAAATATTTCTTTCAATTATTATTATTATTTTTTTTTTCTATACCAAGAAAATATCAATAAATGACATAAAGTTAATAAATAATTAATCTTTTCTTGGAAATCGCTTCTTTTCCTTAATTTAGATATGATATAATTTTTCGTGATTCCCTTAGTTAGTTCTGTCATTTTTGAACTTTAGCGCGAGACAATAAATTTTTAAGTATAAAAGGTCTTTAAATAGGTAGATGGCACAGGAAATCAGGACGTCTTATCAAAAAATTTTAGCCACACATTATATTATTAAAATTTTACTTTGATTACATTTATTTCTGCAAAATAAAATGAAAAAATTGAGTTACCAAATTTCAGCACTGTTCCTTCCTTGAAAACTAAAAGCAGACTATATTTTTCAAAGTCAAAATGATCTTGACTTTAGCGACCTCTTCCAGAAAAATAATCATTTGATTATAACATAAACAAAAGAAAGGAAAAACTTATTACAATCATATAGTTTTCGGTATTATTTACCTGGATTACAAAGTAATTTGACAATATAAAAAATAATAATAAATACATTAAATTAACAATCAGTGATTTATAATTCTTTAAACATTATTTCTTTTTTTTTTAATTTCTTTTTTACAAAAAGAAATTACCAGAAGTTATTGTGCTTTATGATAAGACACTCATCCACTCTCCCCTCTACCCATCCAAAATCAATTACTGTTTATGATATTTGTTTTTATACTATATTAATTTGCTTTAATTATTAATATCTTAATTAAATTATTCATGTTCTTTTTAAAAATGATATTGCATTACTAAATCTATTAGTTATTCACCCAAAACATGCCAAAGTGAGTGAATAGCATACTTTATTAATCAATTATTACTATTGTTATTTTATCTTTTTATTTCTTTAAAGAATAGCATTGTTTTCCTGCAGAAATAATGCCAAGTAAACCAAGTGTCAATAACACTAGGTTACAATATATATACTCCTACATTTCCCCTTGACTAAAGAAAATTAAAATAAACTAACATTTTATTTTAATTCTTCATCTTTGTTACCATTTATGCATTATTACAATATATTTTTTTCACCTTGACTTAATATTTTAAATTCAATTATTAGAGGAAAAATGATTATTAATTATTATATTTAATAATAATAAAATTGTTTTATGGGCAATTGAGTTTTTATTTTTTTGATAGTGTCTTAAATATGATACATCTCATATAATTTGTTTTGATTAAATCACAGATTAAATATACTGACTATTTTATTTTAAAATTATTACCTATTAAAGTTAAATAATTTAATACTTTATTATGTAAACATCATTATATAGATTACTTTCTTTTTATTCACTTCTTTCATTAATTTCTATATAATGTATCCTTATCAATATACTAAGTATTTGAAATGGTATATCAAAATAATTATATGATAGAAAACCTGATTATTTTATAACTAAGTTTTAATTAGTTAGTTCATAAGTGTTTTATGTATAAATTGATTTAAAATGCCAATCCTGCTCTTCATTGAGACTTACTAGACTATCACTGACATCCAATAAATAAATATACATAAACTTATTTAAAGGTGCCAATCCTGCTCCTTAATTTTTGAGACTTACTAGATTATCTTTAGCATCCAATAAATGTATTAGTTGGAATTCATTTGTGAACTTGCCAACCTATAAGTAACCAGTCTTCTATTTCTATATTAATGATATGATCCATCTTAGTTAGACACAATTATATATAGTATTTCCTTCTCTTTCATATCTTAATTCTTTACATTTCTTCACTATAATCCTAATAATTATTACATGATTTAGGTATTACCTAATTTATGGTAATTGATTATTTAAGACAATTATTATATTTTTCCTTGATAGGACTTTAATATATGAATAAATTATAATTTATTAATATTATTGCCATCAATCAAATTTGATTCAGCAATTTTTGATTTTACAAATGTTTCTGATATGTTTGAAATCATACAACCAATTTCAAATAAATCACACCTTGGATATAATGTCATCTTTAAAACTTCATCACCTATATTAACGCTCTTATTTTTAAAATCAATCAAACATTTGTTCAGATGTAAAAAGTCTACTCCCAATATCATTTCATGAATAAATCCAGTTAATATTAAAAATACATGATAAATACATGCTTGATTAATAGTTAGTTTAATCCAGATTTGCTTTTGAGTTAATTAATTATAGTTCTGACTTGTGTTTCAGAATTGAAAGTTCCATGTGCAGTTATTGTTACATTTGATTGTTTAAGGCACATCTTTCAAAAGTTTTAGCTTTCCCGTTATTACATTGTTATCTGCTTGTGCTTAATAAATTTGATATAATTACAATTTTGATATATTTAGACCTAAAGCAATTATAAAATATTTATCAAATTTAAAATCTCATCTTACTTATTCAATAGTGTGTATATGTATATACTTCTATATATATATATTATAACGATCGAAATGCAGGTGGAGATCGAATCTAACTGCAATCTGCACTACAGGGGCGCCATCTAGGCATTTGAGCCTAGAAAAATTTATAAAGTAGGCAGATACGCGCTGATAAGATTCCACTTTATTTAAATATTCAGATCGTTAGCCCAAGTCACTAGCTCAGTGGAGCAGCAGAGATTATAAAATATAAATATAACTTTATATCTTAAATATAAAAAATAATAAAAGCCACTGCCAAAAATTAACACATAAAAATATTTATTTACGCATATATAAAATCATTCTAATTTGAGGAATAAGTTTAACATTTTAGATTTTTATATTAATCTTTAAATTTACATTTAAATAGATTGGAATAAGGAGTTTAATATTTATTTAGTGAGTCAAGTATGAATAGACAATATAGAGTGTATTTGAAATGAAAAATGTTCTATCCCTTATTTCACCTTAGGCCAAAAAGTTCGCAGTCAAACCGGCGCCAATCCATCTGATACATTTATGTATTCAATGTAGCATAAAAATACAACAACACAAAATACTATACTGTCAGGAATGTACATCTGAACAGTAAGTAGAGTTAGAGAAGACATTGTCTCTCCACCAACAGGAATGCTACATCTGTTGGCGACTAGAACAATAAACATAAAATTCCATAGGAATGGATTGCGGTCCTTTGCCATCTTACAAACCCATCCATACGCAAACAGAAGGTGTGTAACATATATATGCAATCCTGCCTGTAGTGGATCTCATACTACATCTACTAATTACACAAATATATCCAATCCATTGAGCCAATTCAACTACAAAACGAATAACCTAAGATTACCCTCTCTTAAACTATATATAACTTTACAAATCTATACAGCCATTCACGCCAGACTTAAATTTAACATTTATTATGTTAGCATAGATGAATTTTATAAAATTTGTTTTAAAATGTTGAGTATAGATCGGCTGCACAGATTCCACAGTTAAAAACATTCCAAAATAAACATAACCGATCAAAATACAAAGTCATCGATAATGTCAATTGCATAGGGAATACAAAAAAACCCAATGGTGTTCATCATAAGACACTGCAGTGACATGATGACTTATATATTCCAATAGACTATGAAACAGCAACACAATTAACTGCTAATGAATCTATGCAATGTCTATATCCAACTTTAAATTTCATGCATTTAAATAATTTATACAATAAGTATTAATACAAATAAAAAAATAATAAAATGGAAATGATTTTTTTTCAAAGCAAAACATATAAAATTTTAAACATTATCAATTGATTTTAAACTTAAAAGTCAGATAGAAGTTCATAAGCTTGAACGAAAGTTCTTAATTAGTTTTAAATTTTAGAGTTCATGTCAATAGCCTACAGTAGAAGAATCACTGCTCTTGATGTAAATTCCCACGGAGTCTTTATTTGAAAACTCGATCAGATGTTCTGGAGTAGCATTATCTGGTTCATTTTGGTATTACAGTCAGTTCATTTTTAAAATAGAGAGAGAATGTGTGATATGTGCGTCCTATCACGACCCTCAAAACAAGCCGGAAAACTCTCAGGAAAACTGTATTTCTCTTTTTATAATATCCACACAGATTCAACCAACAAAACGTCACTAATCCATTCTTTTCAATTGGATCTGGGCTGAGGCTTGGTGCTTCCATTGGTCAAGCTAATTTCTCTTTCTTCTCTTATCTAACTTTTCATCTGACTTTTTAATTACACAGCTTTTGGATAATTAATAAACAATCATTTCCATTTACAGATTACAGGAATTAATTAATACCTGTTTTTATTTTAACTTACGTTATTTCTTTATTAAAATATTTCTATATTTAAATCTTTTATTTTTTTTATCAAAAAAATATGTTCAAATACTTTTTTTATTTATAAAAAAAATTTTCTTATAGTTTTGCATCTGTGCGAATATAATGTATACGTTATATGTTTAACAAACATTTTAATTTTAGCGTTTAGTTTTTTTTTTAATACATTTATTTTTATTTGCGAACTTTAAGATTTTATTTTAAATTAATGTAACGGCATATTTATATATATATATTTTTTAATGGTAAGTTCACAATATTTTATTTCTCAATTATTATGTTTGTGAGTTTTTGACATAATCTCTACAAGGATCCTTGTAGCTCCTCTAAACAAAAAAATTATTTGTTAGAAAAATTATTTGAAACTTAGATTCCCCTCTTTATTATCAGATGTTCTGGTGGTATGTTTCTTGCCTTTTGTTGGCAGGTTGGTTCACAAACAAACTGGTATTTTCATAAATCTCCTTAAGTTTCTATAGATTGTCTTTACTTGATCATAGATTTGCATGTCAGATGAAGATAAGTAGCCCCCAAAAATATAGAATATCATGTTATAGTACTTGGATTAAAATCATTCTTGGTAGAGAGATATAATGTTTCTAAATTCTCTATTGATTTCTCATTATTTTTATATGGTTAGTTTTCAATTTGAATGATGCTAAAGAATCTTTTAATAAGATTAAACATATACAACATCATATAATCAAAATTGTAATTAAATAATAAAGATAAACAGATATTTTTTAAATTTATATATTTCTGCAAGAGATTTGAAAAAATCTTTGAATATAAATATCAAAAATTGTAGTATAAAAAACTATAAATAAAATACTGTCATAAATAGTTTTGTAATGCATTGGGATTTAATAACATTCTAAAAGCAGGCTAATAATTTTGAAATGTGAAATCATAGACTACTTATAAGTATTTTCTTAATTTTTTTTAAGTTTTTAAATTATATATCATTACTTAGAAAATCATCTATTATTTGAACACATGACCTTTTATTCATTAATTTATGGCTGACCTCATAAAAAATTAAATGGTTTGTTACTTAAGAGATGATGTGAAATTTGAACATAAGAAAAACAGCAATCTTTGAGTTTTTTAATATTTCACTCCACTGCTACATTAAACTATCTGAAGAATAACTCCATTTATTTTATATATTTTAGTTTAATAAACTAAATATCACTCTTAATTTATTTATATATTTACACAGGTAAATAAAACTAAACTTTGAATTTTCCAGCTATACCTTTTTTTTACATTATTTTTTTTTTTTAGCAATATAGGAAACAAAAAAGTTTATTAGGTGAAATTATTTTGCTGTACTATGATTTTATCTAATAAATTAAAAATTCATATTAATGCTAGATTTTTTTTAATAAACTATCGAAATCTTAAATAGTCAAATTAAGAGTCATAGATCACATGACCCTATCTCTTAAGTTTGTAAGTTATAAACAATGAGGATTGCCAATTCCTCAACAAGCTTTGTGATAAATGCTTAGCCAGAGACAGCACTTAAATTATCTCTGTCAGGAACCCCCCCCCAAACCCCTGACCATGTTTTCGTGCTTTGGCACTCCTCAGAGAGGTGCCAGGGTGATTTCTAGTGTCTGAACCTACCCTGGCACCTCTCTGAGGAGTGCCAAAATACGAAACCATGGTCAGGGGTTTGGGGGGAGGGGAGGTTCCTGACAGAGATATTTTAAGTGCTGGTTCTGGCTAAGCATTTATCACAAAGCTTGTTGAGGAATTGGCAATCCTCATTGTTTATTGAAATCTTATTTATGATTTTGTAAATTATTCATTTGAAGAAACAGATTTACTCATGTTTATCTTAATTCATGATATAAAAATATTATTTAAAAAGAAAACAATTATCCCATTATATATATATATATATATATATATATATATATATATATATATATATATATATATATATATATATATATATATATATATATCAACCATTATCAATTCACTGAGGAATGATGGTCTATCTGACTTCAATCAAGTTTCTTGAATCTCTAGCTCTTTTCCCTGTGTTATCTCAGCACATTTCCTCACTTCATCCATCCATCTCACATTTTGTTTCTTTCTAGACCTTTTACAATCTCTCAGTATCCAGTTTAAGATTTCATCTAACCACAGCTTATCATCTTTTTTAACAATATCTCCAGCACAACTCCACTTCAGTCTCTTAATTGTTTCAATGATGTCAGTAATATCTGTTGTCCTCTCATCCATATACTTAAATTTTGATCTTTTCCTATTATTTCTAACATACAACTCTCCATATTTTATTGAGTGGTCTGAAGTTTCTGTATTGCTTTTATCCAAGTCTCATATTTGTAAGTAAGAGATGGTTGAACATATTTATTTAAAACCTTTTCAAATACATACTGAAGCAGTCGGATCTGAGTTCGATCCTAGCTTCATGTTATTTACCCTAATACTAACCTTAAATTTCCGATGCAATGGGGCTTTATACGTTCAATCCACGCTAATTTCCATAATGAATAACTTGTTTCAAATACGTAGTAAAATTAATTAGTTTAGTTTAAATTGGATCAATTCTCTAAATAAATTCATGATAAAATGTTCATGAATTTACATATATTAAATTGCCTGGATTGTGCGTATATATGTTTGTAAATATTAAATATATATAATTGTTCGAAAGTTTCATTGCGTCGGGAATACTTGTTTTTTTTACTTTTAAATAATTTGTAAAGTTTTGCGATTAAAAGCTACATTCCTTCCAAAGGCTTTCAAATTCTCAAAAACAACAGTAAAGTTTTATTAATAAAAAAAAAGATAAGAATTCAATTTTTAATTAAAATCATTTCAGACTTTAAGAATTCATTTTCTAATTAGGAAAGGAATTCAAAAATTAGTTTGAAAGCCTTATCGAAGGAATGTTTCTGAAAACAACTAATTATAAAAAAAAAAGAGATTGATAATAAAATGAGCGCTAGCCTTAAGGCATCTGGACAATATATATAGCCCTGAAAAGTCAGGAGGAAGAAAAAGCTAGTTTTGGTTGTAGAGTAGTGCAGTGAACTCTGTGCGTATAAAAATTGTATTTCATCATGATAGAGGGCTAGAACATCAGGAATCTGGCTACGGTTCCTAAAGTCCCGAGAAATCTTCACTGGAGCTGCTGAACCTTTTCCGGATCGATCATTCTGCTAAAATTATGAAGGCTACTAAAATGCTGTTCCAATAATCAATCAATGGTGCCTACGTTTTCAACAACTTGGAGGAGTAACTTAAGGACAAGCACGGAAGGGTAATATATTTCTATAATGAACGTTAAACTTTCTGGCCAGTTCGAACTTTATTTTACTCTCCTCCTATTTAAGAGCTCTTTATTCTTTAATGTAACATTTTTTATAAAACCTTTTATTCATGCTACTGTAAATCTATCTCGTAATTCTTTAAATCTCTAGTCTTTAAACTTTCTCTTTTCTTACTTGGCGGTTCATTTAATATATATATTTGTGTGCTTTATTAATGTCGTATTTAAAATTATATGCCAATAATCTTTCGACTCGATGAGCTCCTTGGTTCCATTTGCCTCACGCAAATAATATAATATAAATTTTAAATAGTTATTCTCGCCCATTAGAACTAAATTTATAAGTTCTATTAATCATCGAGTCGAAAGAAAATATTATACGTTTACTATTTTTATAATTAGCTAATAATAAATTATTAGCTCCGTTTTTCACCTATGTCCCCAGCTCCTAAGTTACAAGTGTTTATATACTCACGTAATGTTAAAATGTTATTTCTTGCTTCACTAATATTGATTTATTTATCCATATATATATATATTTAAAATGTTTTTGCAAAAGGGTCGATAAAGGGTTAAATATATTTTAATTCAACTTTTGTTATTTTGTATTAAGATTCAGGAATAGCACGATAATTAGGGCATAATTAATATAGTTTATAAATGTTTTAAAATAGTTCGATAAAAGCTCGTTTGACTTTAATTAATTGGTCAAGTCATCACGTAGAGCATTCTACATGGGTTTTATTTTTCAACGATGACTATCAAGTCATCATCATCAAACGTTGCTGACGTAGGGCCATCTTCCGCTCCGTTAGGCTGGTCGGTGATCATATTCTCTTATTTAAATTTCTCAAGGAAGAAAGTACTTCCTTTCCTATTCATTAGTCAAAGGGCGTAAGACTTGCCAAATGCAAGCCGCCATAGGACTTCGATCATCGACTAGCGATCATCTTTCAATTTTACTCTCTGCCTTGTAATTCGTCAGTACCGTTGCATCTTTGTTCCGGTAAAACCCGCTCCATGCTCGTAATTCGTGATGAAGTGATTTAAATTAAAGTCGAACCAATTCTCAAATATATTTAGTTTAAATCAGTTTTCAAATCAAGATTAAAGTTATGCCTTAAAATACGTTTTGCTCTTCATGAATAGATTTCCGAATGTGAAAATAAATCTCACATTCCACCGTAATAAAATTAGAACAATCATTTCCGTTCTTAATGAATACCTTTATCTGCCTTTATATTTCTCGTTGGGGGCATAGACATAGAATCCCATGTTGTGTAATACTTGTTGGCATATGATAAGGACCGCCACTCTTATTATATTTATAAATTCTTTTAAAGACTAGAGGTAACTAATGCAATCTATATTTTATTGAAACAAAACAAATTATTATTATTATTAAATATTTCTAACATACTTGGTTTCTTAGTTCATCATTCTTTTTATAATTATTTAAATGTTAATACTCGCTGTCTGTGTTGGCAACCCGAACATACATATGATTTGATTTAAAAAGTATTCAAAGTAATTAATTATTAGATATTCGTGTCAGTAAAAGGGTCTCTAGTCCTCACCAACCGTGGAGCTAGTTCTTGGCGCATAGCACTGTGCCGTCGATTTCTGCTATCTGAGCTGTTGAGTTGGGTTTGAATTCAGTTTTGGTTAAGCTGAGTTTGAATCCGATTTGACTTGCGGTGGTGGTGGGTTTCGACCGGTACATGGTTATGTTTTTGGCTGCCCAATCGTTGTGGCTCGACTTAATAAACCCCACACATGCCCTGGAGATTAGAATTGTGATTTTAGTTACTCAGTTAATTGAAATCCCAATAAAGTAAATGTTTCTGTAGAGTGATATTTTTTTTAAAAAAAAAAAGTGTTATATATATACTGAAATGATTTAATAAATTAAAATATCATTTTCTAATTCTTTCTTATAAAAATGTTTTCAAGATTATTTTTTTAAATGTTCGTTCAGTAAAAGATTCGTTAGTTAAAATAATTATTCATATGTATATATATTAATTATACGTGTACTATATCAGTATATATATATTATACGTTTGTGTTATACGCGTTCGTGACAATAGGAAAAATATCGTTAGCAAAGTTGTAAGAGTCCATAGATCAAAGCATTGGGGTAAAAATAAATGAAATGTTTTCTGTGTCAAAATTAATTATGTTTATCTCAGTTGTTATAATTATAAAATATCGGAATATGATATCATATAAAAGTCTTAATTTCAAAGTATTGCTTGCTAGCATATATATTAAATGTTCGCTCCGTATTTTTAGTAGTCTCAAAGTAGGCGAAGACCTTCAAACTGGGAATTATCTGTCAAGCGGTCCGATGCAGTGTGACATTACGCTTTAATGACAATAATTTCTAGAGTAACCTCAAAGCAGGTGAAGACCCTTTGTGTACACCAAGCAGCCAGATGCAGTTGGCAAAATGCTTAAATGGTTTGCACGCTTTCATGCTAGCAAGATTTAGAATAATATCTCCAATAAAAGTTCTTGTAATATTAATTTTGACATTTTTTTTGTGATGTTAAAGCCTCATGCTTAGTAAAAATGAAGTATTGAACTCCTATATTTAAACTCAGGTCATGAACGCGTTAGCTGTTATTAAATAATATTACTCATCATCAATTCAATTGTTTTATTAAAGGTTAAGTCTATCATATGTGGTTTGGGGGTCAATGGGTTATATCACATGCCCTATTGATCTCATTTTGCTCACTGGCGCCCATATAAATAAATTTGTCAGCAAATTTGATTGTCAGCACAGTAGTGGGTCAATCGCCATAATAAAAAAACCAAGTGTGTTCAATACAGAATGATTTGTTGTATCTGCTAATACATAATATTTGTATATCACTGTATAGTTTTTTTTTTTCAGACATGGGAGAACAGAACAGTTGAACAAAGGGAAAGTGAATAATGTTTTTTTTCTTATCTTTAATATTTTTGAATACATGTCTCACTCAAACAGTTAATATAAAGAGCTAACCAAGAAAACGTAGGTAAACTAAAAAAAAAGGCAGATTACATAGATTGGGGAAATAATATGAAGCAGCTAGTGAAGATTAGGACAATGGACCTGTAGTCAGAGACCTCAGTTAAAATTTACTGAAGAGAAAAAATATTTTTAAGCATACAGAGAGTACTATAAGTTGATCTGCACGTTGTTCATTATATTGATTGTTTATTACATTATTTTCTTATTTTCAAAAATGGGAAAAGACACTTTACAAACGATCCTCAGAGAAATGAGAGAAGATCGAAAGGTACTGATGATGATGATGGAAAGGCTGGTAAGGATCGAGGAAGCACATGGCATCCAAGCCAACTCAAATCTAGAAAATGTAAAGCTTCAGCAAGAAATAAATCCCTCTGAAGACCCAAAAATAGAAAATGAAGATGATCAGGCCACACCAAAAGAAGTTGTGGACAGCAAGGAAAACAACAGTGGTGAGGATGAGTCCAGTTATGAAGCAGTGGAAGAAGCGGATATAGATACAGAAAAAGAAAAAGATGTTCAGACCACTAGTCCAATGAAACTAAAAGTGGAAATGGGACAGATGATGAGTCCTCAACTTAGTATGAAGAAGTTACAGACGCCAATGCCTGGATCCTTGATACAGATTCAAATTTTCAAAGATGACCCAGGAGAGAACCCCATCGCTCATCGAGATAATATTAAAGAATTGTTGTTTGTGCATTCGGTCGCAGAAAAGGCCATAGAATTAATGACAGCAATAGACTATGGGAACTTGACGACAACCAGGGAAGACCGGGACTATGACCATTACAATGCCAGACAGTTAAAACAATATGTACCACCTGATCCAGGGAAACAGTAAGATAAACTGTAGAGACAGATATATATACAGAAGACCAACTGACATGACCATAGGAAAATGAGACTTGATAAACGGACCGATTTTTTTTAAACTTATTATAAGTGGAATATTCAAAAAAGTTGATCATAGTGAGACATGTATAATTTGTAGCTTGGGCAGGTTATATTATTCACGCTCATGCTGTTCTCCCAGAGTCTATACACTTATGCAACTATATCCTGCGTAAGTAAAGTCATTTTTTTTTCATTGTTTTTTTTTGAAGTGAAAAGAAATGAAGCAGTCGGATCTGAGTTCGATCCTAGCTTCATGTTATTTACCCTAATACTAACCTTAAATTTCCGATGCAATGGGGCTTTATACGTTCAATCCACGCTAATTTCCATAATGAATAACTTGTTTCAAATACGTAGTAAAATTAATTAGTTTAGTTTAAATTTGATCAATTCTCTAAATAAATTCATGATAAAATATTCATGAATTTATATATATTAAATTGCCTGGATTGTGCGTATATATATTTGTAAATATTAAATATATATAATTGTTCGAAAGTTTCATTGCGTCGGGAATACTTGTTTTTTTTTACTTTTAAATAATTTGTAAAGTTTTGCGATTAAAAGCTACATTCCTTCCATAAGGCTTTCAAATTCTCAAAAACAACAGTAAAGTTTTATTAATAAAAAAAAGATAAGAATTCAATTTTTAATTAAAATCATTTCAGACTTTAAGAATTCATTTTCTAATTAGGAAAGGAATTCAAAAATTAGTTTGAAAGCCTTATCGAAGGAATGTTTCTGAAAACAACTAATTATAAAAAAAAAACAGATTGATAATAAAATGAGCGCTAGCCGGAGGCATCAGTGAACAGTAGATATATAGCCCTGAAAAGTAAGGAAAAAAAAGCTAGCTTTGTTGTAGAGTAGTGCAGTGAACTCTGTGCGTATAAAAATTGTATTTCATCATGATAGAGGGCTAGAACATCAGGAATCTGGCTACGGTTCCTAAAGTCCCGAGAAATCTTCAATGGAGCTGCTGAACCTTTTTTTCCGGACCGATCATTCTGCTAAAATTATGAAAGCTACTAAAATACTGTTCCAGTAGTCAACCAATGGTGCCTACGTTTTCAACAACTTGGAGGAGTAACTTAAGGACAAGCACGGAAGGGTAATATATTTCTATAATGAACGTTAAACTTTCTGGCCAGTTCGAACTTTATTTTACTCTCCTCCTATTTAAGAGCTCTTTATTCTTTAATGTAACAATTTTTATAAAACCTTTTATTCATGCTACTGTAAATCTATCTCGTAATTCTTTAAATCTCTAGTCTTTAAACTTTTTCTTTTCTTACTTGGCGGTTCATTTAATATATATATATTTGTGTGCTTTATTAATGTCGTATTTAAAATTATATGCCAATAATCTTTCGACTCGATGAGCTCCTTGGTTCCATTTGCCTCACGCAAATAATATAATATAAATTTTAAATAGTTATTCTCGCCCATTAGAACTAAATTTATAAGTTCTATTAATCATCGAGTCGAAAGAAAATATTATACGTTTACTATTTTTATAATTAGCTAATAATAAATTATTAGCTCCGTTTTTCACCTATGTCCCCAGCTCCTAAGTTACAAGTGTTTATATACTCACGTAATGTTAAAATGTTATTTCTTGCTTCACTAATATTGATTTATTTATCCATATATATATATATTTAAAATGTTTTTGCAAAAGGGTCGATAAAGGGTTAAATATATTTTAATTCAACTTTTGTTATTTTGTATTAAGATTCAGGAATAGCACGATAATTAGGGCATAATTAATATAGTTTATAAATGTTTTAAAATAGTTCGATAAAAGCTCGTTTGACTTTAATTAATTGGTCAAGTCATCACGTAGAGCATTCTACATGGGTTTTATTTTTCAACGATGACTATCAAGTCATCATCATCAAACGTTGCTGACGCAGGGCAATCTTCCGCTCCGTTAGGCTGGTCGGTGATCATATTCTCTTATTTAAATTTCTCAAGGAAGAAAGTACTTCCTTTCCTATTCATTAGTCAAAGGGCGTAAGACTTGTTAGATGCAAGCCGCCATAGGACTTCGATCATCGACTAGTGATCATCTTTCAATTTTACTCTCTGCCTCGTAATTCGCCAGCACCGTTGCATCTTTGTTCCGGTAAAACCCGCTCCATGCTCGTAATTCGTGATGAAGTGATTTAAATTAAAGTCGAACAAATTCTCAAATATATTTAGTTTAAATCAGTTTTCAAATCAAGATTAAAGTTATGCCTTAAAATACGTTTTGCTCTTCATGAATAGATTTCCGAATGTGAAAATAAATCTCACATTCCACCGTAATAAAATTAGAACAATCATTTCCGTTCTTAATGAATACCTTTATCCGCCTTTATATTTCTCGTTGGGGGCATAGACATAGAATCCCATGTTGTGTAATACTTGTTGGCATATGATAAGGACCACCACTCTTATTATATTTGTAAATTCTCTTAAAGACTAGAGGTAATTAATGCAATCTATGTTTTATTGAAACAAAACAAATTATTCTTATTAAATATTTTCTAACATACTTGGTTTCTCAGTTCATCATTCTTTTTATAATTATTTAAATGTTAATACTCGCTGTCTGTGTTGGCAACCCGAACATACATATGATTCGATTTAAAAGTAGTCAAAGTAATTAATTATTAGATATTCGTGTCAGTGCAAGGGTCTCTAGTCCTCACCAACCGTTGAGCTAGTTCTTGGCGCATAGCACTGTGCCGTCGATTTCTGCTATCTGAGCTGTTGAGTTGGGTTTGAATTCAGTTTTGGTTCAGCTGAGTTTGAATCCGATTTGACTTGCGGTGGTGGTGGGTTTCGACCGGTACAATATATATATT
>JAQFVV010012944.1:330367-386923 GCA_028023455.1 Epiperipatus broadwayi | reverse complement strand
TAAAGATAGCAAAAACAGATGTATAAAATTAAGGAAGAAAGCTAGAGTATTACTCTTAACATATCTCAAAATAATGGTACAGTGCGAAGAGGTATGACATTTACCTGCCTAATATCCTCTAGTACAGGGACGATGTTAAAGCTATTTCTTCAGCTTTATTAGAACATCAAATATTTAAAGAAATATGAACACTGTCCAAATAAAATGTATATCAGTCATAGGGCTTTGTTAACTATGCTGATGTTTACATAAAGACTAAATATTATTTCCATTCCTTATAACATCCTATTTCTTAAAACATCATCTTGGTTTCCTGTTCACTAAGTACTTCCAAGTCACTATCTCAACATTATTTCTCAAGATTTTCCACATCTTATATCAATAAATAACTATCTGCATTTACAAAAACAATAAATAAAATTCATTAATAGTTAAACAATCTTACGATTCCATAAGAAATGTTGCTTACTTCATTGCTCTGTATGTTTAATCATATACAATCTACTTAGAAAATATTTGAATATCCAATAACATGAAAATTTTAAAAGAATCACACAATTATTTGTTATGTTGGATTATATCACTAATAAAAAAAAAATTGTCGTATGCATATTTTCAAATCAATCCTATCTCATAATGTTTTTTAAAATATTGTATGAAATGTGGTACGTATAAGTAAAAAAACTTTTACACTTCATTCTTCCAATTTATGGATGATCTAAAGAAAACAAAAAAAATATGCATTATAAATTATCAATAGTTATTATTATTATCAATAACCTTTATCTAGTCATCGTGTTCAGTAGGCTTTTCTTTATCCACTTGAGCATTGCAGATATAAAAAAAATTCACACCCATACATTTTATATTAAAATATTTTTAGCTAAATTATTAGATTGTTATATTATAAAATTTTAATATTAATAAATTAATGTTTTTTTTGTTTTTCCTAATCTTATATAAAAATTTAGATTTAAACTAGGTTAACAAAATAAAAGGAATCAAAACTATAATTACATATTTTCTTGACGATAGTTCCTGATAAGTCCAAAATGTTTATTATTTTCTCTAGAGTTTTTAAAAATGTTGTCCTCCAAGCACGTTAAAGTTTAAAATAAAAATAATTATTAATCCATTTAGTAAAATTTATAGAAAATAATCCTTGGTTTTAGTATTTAGGACAATAATTATTAAATCATAATATAAATTAATACCGTAAAGTTTTTTTTAAAGTATTTTCTCTGCTGGCATATCCATGCATATTCCATCTAATTTAGCTTTAGTTATCCGATAAACTTTTAAGTACTATTTGTATTTTTATGGATCCATATTTTATTCAACTATATGATAACTTTTTTATATAAGTTTCCTTCTAAATACATTTAAACTTTCGTTTGGTATTTTTATATGAATAAGCTTATAAATAATATGTTTCAATATATTTTTTAGACTCCGTATAATGTCTGAGCTGTGGTTTTTTATGTACCAAAACAGTTCTCTGGTGAAGTATTAATAAAGCTGTATCAATAAATATTTCAAATAATTTTTCAGCATTATAACTTATATTCATTTTATTTTGTAGTATATACATCCTTTATTGCGAAGTTTAGGTTAAATTTTTAGATAAAATACAATTGGTAAGTACTTTAAAAATTAGAAAATCATTTTCACGAAGTTCCCAAATATATTATTTTTTAAACTTTCTTTTGCAAAACACTTTAAAATTATCAATTAGTTTTTGCAAAATAAACAATAAGAAAGTACCAAAAAAAATTGACTAAAATAAAAATTTTTAAAAATACTATCTTTTTGCTAGTTATAATTTACCTTTCTCTGGTTTCAATACATTATTAATCTCCCACGATAACTTAGTTACTACGATATTTATAGTCTGTAAGTATACCTATTCCTATTGGTTAATTCTTACTTTAGCTTGAGAACAAATTTACATATTTTTAGTTTATAGTAGAATTAAATTTCAAAATTAGAAATTATGACATAATGAACTTAAAATATTATTTAAAATATTACTTTTGAATAAATTATTTTATTAAAACTATTTAAACATTTAAAATAACTTTTAAAATAACATATTCCATTTCTTAATATTCAATTTATCTATTTTTATTTAAATAAAATATTTAATTTTTATATTATGAATGTATTCATCTTTATTACATCATTTAAAACATCACATACGATAGCTAACTTAATGTTTAATACTATTTACTTTTATGATAGACAACAATTCCATCCAATTCTATACTGCAATTTCAAAATATTTTAAACTTTATTAACTCAAACAAACGTGTGTGAGAATGTATGTAATATACAAGTCACATGATTAATAACTTTGACAGACGATTTTTAATCTATTTCTCTGCCTAGATTTATAAAATTGCTACACTTATTATATTATATAAAATAATTATAAAAAATTTGGAAGAACAATTTAGAAAATATAGAATTAAATACAATTCTCACCATCATAAAGTTTATTTTTAAAATATATTATATTAATTTTGACTATTAAATATGATTATAAATTTAAACATAGCATTTATTAAATTATCAGTTTTTAAACTATTAAAATCGAATTTATTAAATATACTTTTAATATTTATAGCTGTGTTATTTAATATGGCCAGCTTTTACAACAATATGAAACAATATTTAAAGCTTTTTATAACTATTTTTAAATGATTTTATATACTACGTATTCTCTTTAGCTTCAAATTGTACTTTAAAGATATAATTGATTTAATATAATTAATGTACTAAAAGAACATATTCTAAATTTAAAATTTTTTAGTAATTGACTGTTATGAACTATTACCGACCTATAGAAAAGGGCACAATATATATATAGGGTATATGAGCACAGACTTTCACAACACCCATCACTCTCCATTTTATCTCATAACACTGATACACTTTAACACATATATGTTGAAAATAATCAGCAATATACATATTTCATGCTAAACCAGCAATCATCAGTTGGTCCAGATTACCATCTCTACACATATATGCTATAAGTGCTCAGATATATATTAAGATAGCCAATCTTCATACTTTAATGGTCAGGCTCCAATCCAACTCTTCAACCGTCCATCCAATTGAAAATCTGATGATGGAATGCTCAAAGGCCACCCTGAGGCAAGATTGAGAGTTCCATCATCAGATTTTCAATTGGATGGACAGTTGAAGAGTTGGATTGAAGCCTGTCCATTAAAGGATGAAGATTGGCTATCTTAATATATATCTAAGCACTTAAAGCATATATGTGTAGAGATGGTAATCTGGACCAACTGATGATTGCTGGTTTAGCATGAAATACATATATTGGTGATTATTTATCATTTCAACATATATGTGTTCAAGTGTATCAGTGTTATGAGATAGAGTGGAGAGTGATGGGTGGTGTGAAAGTCTGTGCTCATATACCCTATATATTACATATATAGACACAGGTATATAAGAAGCCTGTGTTTCAGTTAAGACATATGTTTATAAATTTTGGATTTTATTCAAGTTTAGCATGTTTTTGATAAATTATATCAAAATCATAGCTCTTTTGGATTTTATTATAAATGCTTGAAAAAAAATGCTTATAAAGTCTTAAGGTATGTAAGAAAATTGTTCAATTAATTTAAAATTTGAATCTCATGTCATAGACATGGTAGACTAATGAATTAACCAGATACAATGTGACTTTCATGAATAATTTTAACCATCTTTTTTTACAAATATAAATTTAACATGTTTCTTCTCTCAAATTTTATTTTTTCTAGATAACTTATTTAGACATTTAAAGTTTAGGAACTCTTTTATTACAATATTTTTATGAAATTTTATTAAACGAAAATTTCCAACTGAATCACATTGCATTTAAAAATCTGTTGTTGTTGTTGTTGTTGTTGTTATTATTATTATTATTATTATTATTATTATTATTATTATTGTTGTTGTTGTTATTATTGTTATTGTTGTTATTGTTGTTATTATTATTATTATTATTTGTTTAAAAAGTTAAAAATATATAATTAAATTTCAAGTGCACTTATCAACATAATTGTCCTAAATATTAATTAATTTATAAGATCAATAGCCAAAACATAGATTATTTATATTAGTAATTGTAGAAAAATTGATTTCTGCTACTTTTTTCAAGAACTAATGCTTCAGATGTCTAATGGCTATCTACTACACACACAAAAAAAAAACCTAATAATTTTATTGATTTGTTTTTCAGAAAAACTTTTAATTATGGTTACTTTACTAGAAATACATTAGAACAAATTGGAATTCAAAGTCAATTAACATAATCACTTTTTAGTTGAGTTAATATTATTTTTGATTTTCTAATTGGGTATATGTGTGTGTATGCATGCTATCTTATATCATTGAAATCAACTGATCATTATATATGTTTAAGGAGATTTATTTAAATTTATTTCTATCAAAAAATTCAAACTCTGTGGTCAAGTTGCAATCTTTAGAGTCTATATAAATATATGAAACCATTAATAAAGGTGGGATTCCACCTCTATTGCTAAAAGGAGGTTTCCTTGACAACAGTTTGAAATTCTTGATTGTTATCTCTACTGGGATTGTCTAAGTGTTGACTGGTTTCTAATGGTATATATAAGTTCAGATACACCATATATTAATAGATTTAGCAATATAAAATCACCAAATCTTTAATAGCAAAAAAATAAAATTACCAAAAAAATCAAGTCATATATCACATGACCTAATTTAACAAGCTTGGTTATAATGCCAATAGCTCTTAACAAACTTTTCAGAATATCCTATCACCACATCCATATGGCTATTTAAGTTAGATAGCTGGATTGCAAGAGAGATGAATGTATGAAAATTTCAGATTTTCTACTTTAATAGATATCTACTAGATAAAGTGCTGAGTTTGGCCTGGTATCTTAAAGCTAATGCTTGAATATCCTAGCATCTCATTGAGGAAGTCTATAACAGTAACTGGTCTGAGGTTTAGGATATTCTGAAATCTTTTTAAAAGCTATTTGCAAGCTCATTATATAACATTTGTAATACAAACTTGTTAAATTAGGTCATGTGATCTATGACTTGATTTCTTTGTAATATATATATATATATATATTGAAATTAAAATGAGAGACTGCTAATCTCTCATGCTCCACAGCCAATCAGATCATAAATATGAAAGATTCACACATTCAGATCTAATTACTTTAGACTGGCTTGGATATATACAAAGATAAGTAAAGAATAGGGTGGACCACCCTTTTCTTGTTAAATTCTCTGTCTCACATTTATGATCTGATTGGCTGTGGAGTGTGAAAGATTAGCAGTCTCACAGTTTAATTTCAATACTGTTCGCACTTTATAAAATAAATGTTATATATATATAAGGTGTGAAGGTTGCCTTGACAGCAGTGAGAAATGTTGATTACTATATTTTACTGTGTATGTTTAGGTGGTTACTGGTTGGAATCTAATTACATCATTATCCCAGATTAGCTTTAGGCACTATTTCGCTTATTATTTTTTTATATATAAATATAATGATTTATTTTTGTCTGTCATAATCATATTTATCTATTGGAAAAATATTTATCATTTACACAAACATACATTCTGCCTTATCAGGCAACTGAAAAGAAAGACCATGGTGTTTCTTGATCTTAAATTCAGATGTAAAAAGCCAACAAGCTCACCATGCTGGCTAATGCATGTTGCTGAGCAGCACATCCTTGTTTGTATGCTATATGAATAATCACATATTAATAACAGCTGAAATGGGTGGACATTAGGAATTTTCCCTGCTTGGTTCCTTTAAGGCCTCCAAGAAAAATCAAAGGGTCTCCTTTCAGCTAATAAAAAACTCCTTTTTGCGGCTCTTATTCCCAGGAGGCTGTAAAGTCATCAACCAAGGCTGCAGTTGGGGATCAAAGGCAGAGGGTGCTAATATTCCCCTGATTGCAGACTCAGGCTGCAATTTGATGATGACATTGCATGTCACTTTCAGGTGAAAGAAGATTGCAAGAATTAGAAAAAGAACTGGATTATATTAAATGGGACATTATTAGACTTTGTGAAGTTAAAAGAAAAGGTGAAAAGACAATTGATTTAAAAAGTGGACATATAATCTATTATAAAGGTACAAATATTGGAAATACAAGTGGAGTAGGATTCATTATAAATAAAAAGTGGAAGAACAATATTGTGGAGATTGATGGTGTATCAGACAGAGTGGCAAGATTAGTTATACAACTTAATAGCAGATATCAAATGCAGATAATTCAGGTTTATGCCCCAACAAGTTCTCATAGTGATGAAGTAGTAGAAGATTTTTATGGATGTACAAAAGGCTTTTGATCAGAGTAAACAACATTTTAAAATTGTTATGGGAGACTTTAATGTTAGAATTGGTAGACAAATAAAAGATGAAATTGCTGTAGGTAATTTTGGTTATGGTAATAGAAATGAGAGAGGACATAGACTTGTGGAGTTTACAGAAAAAGAAAATTTTTATATTATAAATTCTTTTTTTGAGAAAAATGTTAAAAGGAAATGGACATGGAAGCATGCAAATGAAGGTACAGCAGAATTGGATTATATTTTGACTAACAGAAAATATATATTTCAAGACTAATGTTTTTAATAAATTTAAAACAGGAAGTGATCATCGATTAGTAAGATGTAAGATTCGTGTTAATGCAATACTAGAGAGACAAAAATTATTAAGAAAAACAATATTTACACTTGATATTCATAATCTTCAGAAACATTCTAATGAATTTAAATTAGAACTTATAAATTGGTTTCAAGTATTAGTAGATTTTGAACATGATTCCAATTTGAAAAATTAATATGAAAATAACTGATACACTTTCAAAAACTGCAACTAAAATAGCTGGTAGAAAAAAGCAGCAATTGACTAATAAAATGTCTACTGAGACTAGTGAATTTATGAAGAAAAGAAGGAATATGAAGATATACAAAAATGATGCATTAAAAAGAATTGAAAATTTCGAATTTTGTAAAATGGTGCTGAAAAGAGTTGAAAATAATATAAGAAAGTATACTTGTGAACTAGCAAGGAAAGCTGTAGAAGAGAATAAAAGTCTCAAGAATGTAAAACAACATTTTGGTATTGGTAGGAAATTTATATTTGCAATAAGAAAAAAAGATGAAATTATTACTATAAAAGAGAGATGACATCATGAAATGGGTAGAATACTTTTATCATGAATTATATAGTAATAAAGAACAAGTACCTCCTATATCTATCAGATCTTCCAAATTGCCCAGAATTTTAAATGAAGAAGTGAGACATGCAATTAAATGTATGAAGAAAGGAAAAGCTCCAGGTAATGATGAAATTATAATTGATATATTAAAAGAAACAGGTGAAGAAATAGAAGAAAAATTAGCAAAGTTATATATCAAATGTCTAAATGATAAATATATACCAGATGATTGGAAGAATGCAGTATTAATATTAATATTTAAAAAAGGTGATAAAGAAGATATTAAAAATTACAGACCTATCAGCCTTTTATCAGTTGTAAACAAACTTTTTACAAAGATAATTACAACTTATCCACAGAAAACATTGAATTTTCACCAACCAAGATAACAAGTTGGATTTAAAAGTGGTTTTAGTACAGTAGATCATATCCAGGTATTGGGAGAAGTTATAGAAAGGACAAATGAATATGAATTGCCATTATGTTTTGGATTTGTAGAATACAAAAAGACATTTGATTCTATAAACATTTCTTCAGTCCTTAAAGCATTGGGTCCACAAGACATCGATCCAGGATAATGTCATATTTTAAAAAATATTTATAAAAATGCAACAGCAACAATTAAATTACATAGGGGTACTGGAAAAGTCAACATTGAGAAGGGTGTAAGACAGGGTGACTCCATATTTCCAAAACATTTTACAGCAGTACTGCAGGAAGTATTTTGTGGATTAAAATGGGAAGTTAAAGGAGTGAAAGTAAATGGTGATTATTTAAGTCATTTAGATTTTGCATATGATGTAATTGCTTTTTCAAATAATGCTATAGAGCTGCAGAAAATGTTGCAGGAGTTATCAGATGAAGATAGCAATGTAGGACTAAAGATACATGTTAAAAAGACTACAGTAATGTTTAATGGATTTTCTCAAAATATGAAAATAAAGATTGATTATGATGAGTTAGAAGAAGTTAACAGTTACAAATACCTTTGTAAGATTATTAATACAGATGGAAACATAATGGATGAAATTAATCATATAATTAAACTTGGATTGGAGTGCTTTTGGTAAAAATAACTTGATACTAAAAGGAAATATGCCTATGTGTTTGAAAAGGAAGGTTTTTGATAGATGTGTTTTACCAGTTCTTACTTATGGATCTGAGACTTGGACACTTAATAGAAGAGCAATACAGAGACTTCAGACCACTCAAAGAAGTATGGAGAAATGCATGTTGGGAATTCAAGAAGAGATCTTAAATGCAATGTATGGGTAAGAGAACAAGCAGGTGTTACTGACCTCATTGAAAAAATTAAAGGACTGAAGTGGAGTTGGGCTGGATATATTTCTAGAAGAGATGATAATAAATGGACAATTGAAATCTTAAATGGGATTCCAAGAAACTGGAAAAGACCCAGAAAAAGACCACATGTGAGTTGGATGGTGAAATAAGAATGTGTGCAGGGATGATGATGTGGAGAAGAGAAGCTAAAGATTGGAGAAGATGGATTGAACTTGGAGAGATGTTCATCCATGAAAAAGATACAGGCCACACTATTGATTTTGATGAAGCTAAGGTTGTCTTCTTTGAGAGAAATGAAATCAAAAGAAGAATTAAAGAGTCTTTATTATTGAAAATTTATTATTCTGAAGCAATTAACTTATTTAAGAGTTCTTTTAATATTAACGGTGGATGGGAAGTGAATGGATTTGTGGGTAGTTTTTAATGTTATATATATTGTGTAGTTTTTGTAGTTCTTTACACTTGAGAAGTCTGCTTGTAGCAGTGAAACCTTAGGCTGTGTTTTTTATATTATTTTTATGCTGGTCTGGTTTAATTTTGGATTTGGGGTAGTTTTGATTTTATATTGACTAGTTTAGCTTTATGCTTGTAATGTTTATATATATATAATCAAATGATTTATTGCTTAGATATTCAAATGAAGTTGACTTACAGAATTGACAGTTTAACTGTAATTCACAAATCTTGAGTTTAACAATTTGCCACTCTACAACTGGATTAAATAATACAGGGGGATAACAATAGGCCTTCATTGCTCATAATTTATAACTGCAACACATTTGTTTATTGTTAAGATATATTTAATGAGTATTTATGTTTAAATCTATTTTTAAAACAATGAAACACCTCTCATGAAAAGGCTTACATATATATATATTTCAAGTTAGAGATTATCTTTTTGCATATATGGGTTTTAAAGTCAGTTATAGATTAATTAAACAATTATTCATATGTTTTATGAAAATGTTGTGGAGTGGAAGATTTAAGCATATCTCATTAATATATTACACATGGGGAAAAATGACGTTGAGTATGCATTTATGAAGTGGTGGATGTCAAAGTAGTGAATTGTAAAGTTTGGTATTTGTGAATCAAAGAATATAACCTGTGTTGATAAATTTTGAACAAATGACAAATATATGTGTAGTACGTGTAAGAGATTGTAATCTGGACCTAGTAATAACTGTGGTTCATCATGAATTATAATTTGGGGTTCATATATTTTTTAGATGTTTTTGCTCATATGTTTCAAAAATGTGTGTAGAAGTGAAAGCTTTAATTACTTCTAACCGAAAGTACTTCTGCAGATTGAAAGACTATATATAAGCGTTTATTACCGCTATATATATATATATATATATATATATATATATGATGGAATTAGAATCCATTATGTTGCCTTAATAAAATACTTTAATATATATATACCTTAAAAGCATAAAACTAAACTAGTCAATAAATAATCAAAATTACCCCAAAGTCACAACTCAACTATATTATCTAAAAAAATAAACTCTAAAACGCTACCAATAGTTTCACTGCTACAAGCAGACTTCTCAAGTATAAACTAAACATTAATTTATTTTTTAGTCCTTTACACTTGAGAAGTCTGCTTGTAGCAACAAAACCACTGGTAGTGTTTTAGAGTTTATTTTCTTGGCTAGTCTGATTGAATTATAAATTAGGGGTAATTTTGATTATATATATACATAAATCAAATGTCCAAATCACTTTCTCAATTGTTATGTTTTTTCAGTAGTGCCCTCTGTGACTAAATATAAAGCGTGAATTTCCAAAAACATGATTGACCGAGGGCATTGCTGAATGAACATGACATTTGGGAAGATGATTTGAACATTTTGTACATGAACTTTCAGCTAGTGATGTATGCTGAAATATTTTTGCATATGTATAAAAATGTTTAGTATGTTGCAGTTATTTATTTATAATTATTTGATGAGAAAGCTCATGCTAGATGAATAGTCAATCAAGATTAAGTGCTCAAGACTAAGAGCGAAAGCAAAACTATCAGGCAATAATTACAGTTTTTACTGCAATAGTGGACAGTTTTACTTTCATTCTTAGGCTTGGATAGTTAATCTTGATTGGTTACTAGTGTATTAGGAACTTTCCAATTCAAAATAAAATATGCATTTTTGGAGATCATTTATCTTTTCCACATGTGTGGTCATCATATAAAGTGGATGGCTGAATAGAGCTTGAAAATCTATGTTTAAATCTTCTATATTACATACAGACTCCAAATTTATAAAATATATTTGTATTTATAATATTACAAATTCAGGCAGGATCTGTATATTTAAATGAACAAGGTACTATACATGAGCAGTCAGAGTAACTTATTGTCAACATGGGCATGGCAATAACATTAACAAGGGATTTATGTATTTCATCATCAGATTTTTAATGGTATAGATGGCCGAAGAGTTGGAGGGTGGAATAGACTGAAGCCTATCCATTAAAGTGTGTATATTTGCTATCTTAATGCACACTGAGCACACACACACACACCCATATATATATATATATAAGGGAGATGATGATATAGACCAACTGATGAGTACTGGTTCAGTATGAAATACGTATATTGGAGATCATTTATCTTTTACACATGTATGTGGTCATGGGAAGCGGTTGTTAAGAGATAGAGTGGATGTCTGAAGAGAGCTTAAACGTCTGTGTTCAAATCCCTATATTACATCTAGATTTCAGATATATAAAATATATTTATAATATTATAATTTAATAATTATAAACGGAGAATTCCACATACTAAATGTGTCTTTTTTAAACAACCGTTTAAAATATAATGTATATATGTAGATTAGTTAGATAAAACAGCTTTTAAAAATCTCACTATAAGAAAATTATTCTCAACAGCAAATAAGGCATACTTTCTGGCTCGCCAATTATGGGCTGGTGAAAGTTGAGCAGTTTCCATTCTTTATTTGCTTTCTTGTTAATAGTATTTATTTATTTTTCTTTCACCATGTAATAATATTTTAAAATCGAATACTTTTATTTATAATGAAGAACATCAGTTTTCATTTATGACCTAAAACCAATTATAACACAATTCCATTTAAACAGACATAAAAACAGATGTAATAAAAAACTATTTTTTTTTTCTAATTTAATTATTCTTACTTTAATAATATCATTAAAATTTACACACACAGTCTTTAATTACTAAATTTGTTCTATTATAACATACATACACTAAGCTTGATTAGATAATAGTCTTATTTTACAAAACTAATTATGATTGTCTTGCATTGGTGGTCGAGAGGTTAGCGCGACTGCCTTGCACTTGCAGGCAGTTGCCCGGGTTGCTGGTTCGCGTCCCGGCCGATGCTATGACACTTAAAAAAAAAAAAAAACTGATTATGATTGCTAAAACAAGTCATTAAAATATTTTTAGAAGTTGAATAATGATTATTTAATATTACACATTTATGAATGATTATAAATTTTATTAAACGCCCATTATTATATTAAGTAATAATTTACTAAGGCTGTACCTTAGAAATAAGCGTCTGAAAAATACGAAGGTAGAGACCTCTATAGGTCTTAAAAACACAAGCTTACTCTCTTTTCTTCATAGCGTGAGCTTGTGTTTTTAAGACCTATAGAGGTCACTACCTTCGTATTTTTCTGACGCTTATTTCTAAGGTTACAGCCTTAGTAAATTATTACATTTATGAATAATAAATACAAATATAGCTATTCTCAATCAGTTTTAATATTGCAGAAAAATAAATAAATTACTGGACAAATGAATAACTGTACATTTTTTAGTTAAAAAGAAAATATTACTGAGTGAAAAGAACTGAATTATTTTGGTTGGACTGTAAATACTTACGTGTTAATGTTATTAAAATTATTTTAAAATGGTATCTGCATTCATTTTATCAGTATTTATGCTTCAGAATTAGATTCAAAAAGTAGAGGGAAATACATAATATAAAAACAATTTTTTTTTTTTGCTTGGAGACTTATTCCAATATTTAGTGTTTTCCTGAAAGTTTGTGATGATGGTGCTCTAGAATTATTGAAAATAATAATATTGGTTTTACAAACTCATGTGGTCTTCTATAATTAAATATATAAACACTTTATATAGTTTACCTTCAAAAACACTTTGTTTAGGCAGAAAAATCACTACAAAATAACTTGAGTGCATCCATACTCCAATCAATGAAATTTTAAGGCAGAATGTAAAATAAAATTGTTAAAATATAAGCACTTATAAATACAGATTATTGTACAGATCACAGATTAGTTCACCTAAAATTTAAAATGAAAGTAGCAATGAAAATATATTTTATTCTAAATATATTCAAAGGAAACTTAAAGGTTATTTTTAGCTTTTAAGTGCTAAAACATCCAATTTGGATTTAAAAACTCATTGTGACCAAGATGAAATTCTTTCAAGAAGGATGGTTTTGAGTTCACTAAAAAAATTGTTGTGTTTTTTTACAATGATTCTATTATTAAGAATGTAACCAAAGAGGAAAATGTGACATTATTTTTTGGATGAGTAATCAAATAAATGGGAAGTCCCTCATAACCAATGTGGAGGTTTAACTATGAAAGTTCTGTGACAGATAAGAAACTTGAGAAGGTGACCTAAGTTGGTAAAAAAAGATAAAATAATTTCTGAATGTGATTAGTTTAGATCTTTTTGAGTGCACCGAAAATAACATATAGGTCTGAAAAAGATATAATGATTTTGAATCTGTGGCCATGCATGATTTGGTATAAGTTTTACAGTGGTAGAGATTGGAACTCAAGGTTTATAAACTGTTTGGTTATTAAACTCAAGGTTTATAAACTGTTACATGGTTATTAATTTATTTTAGTGCTAGGACATTTTTATAGATAGTGATAATATTTTGAAAAGATTTAAAGAGATATGATGATGCAAGAATTTAAATGAGTGCTTTAAATAACATATCTGTACTTCCAAAATGTAGATAAAATTGTTCTTTGTAATCTTAAAAATGATAAAGCTATTTGAGAAGTTTTAAAAATGATGCTAGCTTGCAAAAATTCAGTATGTTTTTCTTTTAGAGAGAGAAGAAGCATTTATGTTTTTGTTGCCAGAAAAATACAAGAGAAGTTTCATGAATAAAGATATATTTGCTATTTTAAAAAATAATCACTAGAATGATCTTAAATTTTAAAGGTAACAAATAAAATATAGTGATTAATTTTTAAATTTATAACATTTTTATTAGTGCATTCATCTCAAATTTTACCATTTCACAATCACTCACCAGAGCAAAATCTCTTATTATCCTGCATGCATTTTATGAAAAACTTTCACTAATCAGGCAATTTAAAGATAAAAAGCACCTGAACCTTTATGCATTTGTTCATGGTTCAATATTAACAATTACTATTCAATAATAAAGTTAATAATTAATGTTCAAAAATTTCATATTTTATATCATTCAGAATATTGTTTGTCTAGATTAGACTAATATAGCAGGATGAAATTCAAAGAAGAGTTATAAGAAAAAGAGATATTGAAGTTCTTTATATAAAAAAACATGTCTTCATAAGAAGTTAAAGGATAGCATTCCAAAATATCAAATAAACAAACAAATAAATATTTATCATGTTTTGCCAGCACTTTTAATTGCACTTTTAGACCAACCAAAATTGTCCAATGCAAGTAAGCTATACCAAATATAAGTCAATTTCTATTAAAAGTTTCATTTGTACATAATTACTATTTAAAGTAACACAATACATATCATAAGAGTTATAACATTTTAAATTACATCTGCACTTAAATACTTTTTGTCAGATAGCCAATTTAAAACAGAAAGTTGTTATAACTCAATTCAGAATGTTTTTCTTGGGTTTTGATGACATCCACATAATAAAGTAAGAAATCATCTACATTGTTTTGCTTAAAGTTATTACAAAGAAAGCTTTTTATCTCTCTAAGTTATACAGTTTTAAAATAGAAAATATGACAAGTAATATTTAGCCAGTTCTTTACAATCCTTCTTTTTCTGCAAAACCATCAAAAATTTTTGAAATTCCTGATATGAAACAATTTATAAAAATTAGTTCAAAGCAATTTGTATTATTGTTTACAAAATAAAGACCTTTTAAAGATGTATTGATTCTATAAGTTTCCATTTTACTTAGTGTTTTCCTGAAGATTTGTGATTATGGTGTTTTAGTTGTATTTATATAATGGATTATTTCCATCATCTAATATGAATGTTGAATGTCTTTACAAAAAATTAACTTTATTTAAATATTCCAAATACATTCAATTGTTATAACACATCAAACAGGTTAGTATATGCACTATGTTTCAAGAGGTATTATTCTCCCCTCTTCTTCAGGTGTTGCTAGCCTGACCAGTGACAGTCATGGCATGGGAATCAAACCTGGACCCTTATATTCTTGAGTATTGAATCTTAAAGCAAAGCTATAATCAACTGAGCCATCTTGCATAATCTTAATGATAATTTTTTTTTCTGTGATTTCTGATTCTGTCCCAACATTTCCCAATAAAGCAAATTAAAGAAATATAATATAAAATATATATGAATAGTCTGCTTCAAATCCCTCCTCCTCTAAACATCATTTCACAGGGAAATAAAAATGAAGACTTCAGCCACTTGTTATTATTAGTTAGTAAAAAAATTTATGTTTATCTTTTTTACTTTACAATCTAGCTAAAAATGTTAAGTAACCATTTAACCAATTAAAATCCATGGCTAGATTAACTGCGAGATTGCATTTCAAAGAAAAAAAGTTATCTTGGAAGTCTTACGTTATCTGAAAAATTTTCAGCTTGCACTTATATTCAAACTCAGATATAGAAATAGCTAACATATGTATTTAACAGTATACATCAAAGATTTTCTAAATTGTGTAAAGAATACTTAAAAATTGAACAATGTTTATTTAATTTTTTTTTAAAAATTAGCTACGATTTAGAATTTGAAATGCAAAAATAGTCATTCATTGCTTTCAAATAAATGATTATATTTCAATTATGTCATAAATATTTTATCGTTATTAATAAATATTACCGTACTTTTTTGTATATAAAATGAACAAAAGTTTTTTTTTTTTTATTAAACTTGGTTAAATTTTATTTTAATATTGAATTGTATTCATTATTTTTTAATGAATAATATCATTAAAATTTAAATATTAAAACAAGGCAAAGATTTATTGCTGCAAATATTTTGAAAATTTAAACAAAACAGTATAAATTATCTATTAAACTTTTATCATAATTTTTATATTTAAAATTTGATTTAAACTTGATTTTTATTTTTTATTTTTTAATACACCAACGCTTATATTTTAGTATATACATTTAAAGCAAAGTATTGTGGGACTTTTTTGTCTGCGTTGCGATGAGATGCAATGCACTGTGATTTCTTATTCGAAGTCAAAAATCTCTCAGCCACTATGCACAGAAAAAACTTGTTAGCCACTTTACCTTCCTTTTCTATTCCCAATCCTAAATTGTCCCCATATTATTCTTTCTCCTGCTCCATCTCATTTCCACAGCATAGTCTTTGTCAACCCTATGGCCTTTATATCTAAATACTCTTCATCTTATCTCAAACCCAGCATAAAAAAAAACAAGAAACAACTTTCTGCATAATTACTTTGTTTATATTTATTTTTCCACAAATTCATTATCTGTATCTTTTCTGCTTGCAGACATTTACATTAAATTAACAGATGCTTAGTATTATCTATGCCTGCCTTACACATCTTGCATACTAAATCACCCATATTTTTCCATTTATGTATATATTCCATTGTTTCTAAAGATCATGATCTAGCCTTAAACAATAAACCACCACTTTCCTTGCTATTATCATAAATTAACTCACACCCAGTATTATGTTTACTTATATATATATATATTTAAACTTCTTTTACTCTCCATTATCTATCTCTCCAATTCCCTACTCTTTAATAATGCATCTATTCTTCTATCCCATTCCTTGTCACTATAACATTCAATAATTCTCCAAACACAATCATCCCATCTTTTGTATAAGTGTGCAGACACAACTTCTTTATCCAAATCTTCTGCATAACATACTACTTTCTCACTCTTCTTGTCACTTTCCTTTTACTCATAAACCAATTAAATACTATTTTGGTTATTTACTATCCATAAATTACCATCTACCAAATATTTTCATTTTGCTTTTTGCATTTCTCATATAAAAACTTGGCCATCACATTTCTCCTTGAATTGCCTTCTTTGCCATCCATACATCTTCATTTAATGCATGTCTTCCTACTTCTCTTTGTACTGTTTCTAAGTAATCTGACACTCCTTTATTAACACATAACACATTGTTATCATATGTTAACCCTGCTACAGTGACTGTCTTCCATATAGTTGTAGCTACATCATAGTTATTATATGAAAATTCTGCTTAGTTTCTTTATCAGTCTCTTTCCTTTCTCTGCTTCATTTAAAATTTTTTCTTCCTTTTATCCAAGCAATTTCTATGATTACTTAACTTCCCAAATAATTACACCTATTCACCATATTTAACTTTATATCCCTCAATAAAAATTCTCTCTCTTCTTTTTATCCAGCATTTATCATCATTGCTTTTGATTTTTCTTCACTAAATTTAATTCCCATCCCTTTATCCATCCTTGCGCATGTCCTCAGCATAACTTCCACATCTTCCCTTTTTTCTGTACACAAAAAGGCATCATCTGCAAATAAAAGACCCAATAATGTATATACTCCCTTAATTTCTATTAATAGTAGCTCTACGCCTCTTTCTAGTTTTTCAATTGTTCTCTCCATTTTTTTCAAATATAACAAAAACAAAATATGATATGTATAATAATTATTTTCATACAATCTCTTAATAAGATTCACTAAAGCTCCACCCAGTCTCCAATTTACTAAACTTACCCTAATCTATTTCTATTTACTCTATCATATACAATCTCTATATCTATAAAAACCACATATGACTATCTACTTGTATTTCAACTCATATCTATAAGTTGTGTAATTAAAAATAAACTATCTTCTATGCACCTATCTGTTCAAAAATCTCCTTGCACTTCTCCCACTATATTATTTTCTTCCATCTATTTTGAATTCTTCTAGCCACAATATATTTGATAACTTTATATAACACTGATGTTACCACTATCAGTCTATAATTACTTTAACTTTCTATCATCCTTACCTTTCCTTTAAATAGTAACCTTACTGTTGTATTACTCCAACTCTCCAGAAAATCTCTTTTGTGCTATATCCACTGTCCATCCATCTAAACATCCCTGCTTCATTTAATTAATTTTCTGTAAACCTAATATTTTCATTACTATATGCTTTTATGTTTGTTAGCACTCTGTTCATTACATGTGACATCTTTTCTATATTCATTATAAACTTATTTAAAATTGCATTTAATTCTTCTTTAGAGCTACACTTTATTTTCTCATTATCCTGTAGTACTATTTCTGTCTCCCTTATATTTCTTATTTTAATGCATTTCCCAAATTTTTTATTCCCATGACTTCCACTTTTATTAATATCTTCCAAAAATTTACTATTTTACTTCATTCTCTCTCTATAATTATCTATTTTAGCCAACTTCTTATTTTAATATTTTTTCTATTTAACATTAACATATTTTTCACTGTCTTTTTCTTAATAGCACACATATTCTCAGCATGATTTTTTTTTCTCTTTTACACTTTTATTAACTCTCACTTTTTATTCTTCTGAATATTCTCACCTGAAACCTTATGTGCCACTTTTTCTTCTTCACCACACCAGTTCTTATATTCATACTCAACCAGCTCTACCATGGTTTTTTTAACTTGTATTTTATATTATTCTCCATCCACATGTTTAACTAACTTTTCTACATTTATTATTATTTTCCATTACATTACTAATCATTTCTATTATAAAAAATTACAATAATTATTACCTACTCCCTCTTCATTATCAAACATTTTAATTTTTCATACTTTATTCATTCCCTCTTTTTCTACTAATACATATTCTAGACCATGTATATTGTCCCTCATAAATATTTAATACATTTCCAATGCTCAAAGTTACTCTCTGACAAAAATTCTTCAAAAATTGTCTATTCTTGTTATCTATACCATCAATTTCTTCATTATGCCTATTCATATCCCCTTTAACCATTATTCTTTCCCCTTTTTTGAAACTGTATATCTTTAACTAGACATTCATATATGCTACTGTTCCACTCCATTACAGTTTGACTATCTCCAGTGGCTAAATACACTGTAGCCAATACCCATTCTCATCTTCCTAACCATATCACAAACCACAAATGTTCTTCACATTTAACAGAATTTACATATTTTTTGACATAACTCCTATACCACCACCACTTTTTCTTTTCTATTTATAACCTGCCATACCAAGTCTTCAAATATAGGTTCTTCTTTCTATCTTAAATGTATTTACACTAGTGCTAGTACTTCAAGCTGTTCATTTTAAACTGCTTTGTTTAATTTCAGCCATGTTTCTGCTCTCCTACCACCTTGCATATTCCAATATCCAATTTTAACAATTTCTTCTTTCCTAACTATTTTTTTATAAATTCTTTTGACTCTTTCTTCTTCATTACTTTTATAAATAACTTGTTTACTACTAATTTCACAGATCCATTCCTTCTCCATATCCACATTTATATCTAAATCAGCTACCCTTTGATTATTTCTTACATCCCATCTATTCTTCTTCTCTCTGATAACACTGCAATTTAACCCCCCCCCCACCTATAAGTTTCGCAAACTATATTTTTTATAAATCAAATTGCCTAAAACTTCACTTCTTTGTTTTGCTAAGTGCAATCAATCTTTACTATATAACTCCTTCTTACTAATAAAAAAATTCCGCACATCCACAAATATAAAGACCATTTCCCTCTCACAATTTTTTCAGTCTGTCATTTATAGAACATGCTCTATCTAACATATACCTATTGCCAAATCTTGGCAATAATCCAGCTATTCCTACTTTTTCTTTAATCTTACTTAAATTACTAATCAATTCTATGTATTCATACATTACTCTCTCCAACGGCTCTGAAAAATTATTTGTCCCTACCATAACATACACATCTCTACCCTTGTTTTTTTACCTTATCTATAACATCCATAATTCTAGCTTCAGGCAGACATATTCTTACATACCTGTTTCTGTTTTCTCTTGCAATTATGTCTCCACATCATCTAATTAATAAATCTCCTATCAATAGTGTCTCATAGTTTACTTTCCTTATTTCATCTGTAACATTCTCTTCCACATTTTGGACTTTCTTATCTACCTTTCCTATCAATACTATTTAATAATTCCTTTATCTGCTCACACATTGTCTCTAATGATTTACTTCTACATCCTTTACCTCTTCCTATATCTTACTTATTATATGGCTAACCATCTCCAGTGTACTACTTATTTTTTCATCCATACTTCTTGTCACTCCACTAAAAACAATATCCTAACTTCCTCACCTACATTTTGCTCCATTTTCTCTGATTTTTACTTTAAATTATCTACACTTAGAAAACACTTTTTATCGTTTTTATCACATTTACACACTGTCTACATAACCATAAATCTGTTACATCCTTCCTAGTCTTATTTAAGCATTTCAAATGTTAAATTTCATCACATATGGTACACTCCACCACAACATGCCTAATTTCTTTCTAACCATTATATATGCATTGTGGGATACAAACGCAATTCATATTTATTTTTTTCAAGTCTGTGACTCTATTTTTAACTTTATGCTTCCTTTCCTACTCTTCAAACCCCTTTATACAAAAAGAGAAAACTTTACTTTCAATAGCAGTCAATAAACCTCAGAATGTTATCTTCTTTCTGTAATAAATCACTTTCTTTGTTAAATTAAATTTTTTTTTAGTATCAAAATCACTAAAAACCAACTAATCTTATGTACAACTTAGTTATAAAGCCTTCTTACAGTAGCACCTCCACAAAAAAATTTTTTTATTACTTCTATATTTAAAATGGCATAACAAAACATTCCAAACCTTATTAATATTCCTCCCAATCTTTCCAATTTCTATTAATCTATCTCTCTTGTCTACAAGTTTTTCTCCATATCTACACACTAAGCACACAATTTTCATAGCAACAAATTTTTTTTGGTAATATTCGCAAAAGAAAATGTAAACCCTAACCTTGCAGAACAAAACAGCCACATCAGCACAACAAGTCTGTAATGGTCTGTGGTGACCTCTATTCTCATTTAGAATCAATGTATTTAAATAATAGATAATCAATCAATGATGATGCCAATGGGAACAAACTTTTATGATTCCTTTTTGATTAATTGTTATTCTGTAAATGGCTGTGTGAAATGGTATAGTGCAATCCAGTCTTTTATATATATATATATATATATATATATATCCGTTAATATTTAAATATATATATATATATAAAGTCAATTATCCAATAGTCTCAAAAGTTTGTTTCAGCTTGGTGTTACATAGGTATGAGTAATAATCACATCAGTGTTAGGAGAGATGAGCATGCTAATGCAGTTAAACAACACTCATCATCATCAGCACTCTTACTTCATACTATAGATTCAGGTCATAAAATTGATTTTTCTAGTACCAGGATCATATCCAAATGTGATAATCTCTACCAGTGCAAAATTAGAGAAGCCATTGAGATACTTAAAAGGCCAGATTGTAACAATAAGCGAGATGATACATGCAAACTTCCTCCTATTTAGAAATATTTTTTTAAAAAACATTCTTAATTTAATATATTTGCTATTGGTGGAACTTTAACGTTTTTTTCAAGTCAGTGATTGTAGCACCTCTACAACTATCTTTCTTTATCACCCAGTGGATGACTTGTGTGATCAAATCAAAATGTCGGTATATCAATATTTAAATTTCTTAACACGGATGAACCCGTAAAATTTGTCTTTTATATGTATATATATATAAATAAAAGACATATTTTTTGGGTTCATCCGTGTTAAAAAATGTAAATATTGAATTGCAACTCTTTGTATCAACATATATATATATGATATTCAAATATATACGTATATTATCTATATTAAACTTAATGTAATTAGAAGACATTTAAACTCAGATTTTCAAGCTTCCTACAGATATACATTCTATGTTATACAACTGATACACATGACCACATACATGTGAAACAAATAAAGGTTCTCTAATATAGTATTTCATACTAAACTAGCACTCACCAGTTGATACAGATCACTATCTCTCACACATATATGCAATCAGTGCTCACTTAATATTAAAATATAAAATCTTCAAATTTTAATGGGCAAGCTTTACTTTTCACCATCCTCCAACTCTTCAGCCATCCATATCATTGAAAATCTGAAGCTATGGATGGCTGAAGAGTTGGGGAATGGAGAAGATTGAAGCTTGATCATTAAAGTTTGATCATTAGCTATCATAATGTAAATTGAGCACTGATTGCACATATGTGTGGGAGATGGTGATCTGGACCAACTGATGAGTGCTAGTTCTGCATTAAATACCCATATTGGAGATTATTTATCCTTTTCACATGTATATGGTCATGCATATCAGTGATATAAGATGGAGTACATCGCTATAGTAAGCTTAAAAAATTGATTTCAAGTCCTTTGTAATATATATATAATGTCATGTTAAATTTACCAAATAGATTTGGTAAATTTCTCATGACAATATACTTATTCAATATTAAAAATTATTTATTATTATATATACAACATGTGTTTATTTATTACAGAGCTTTAAAAATGAGTGAAATATCTCCTCTATAATCATAATATCAGATCTTTAAAAATCAATTTACATTAAAATATACAGCTGATTTAAGTTTGCTCTCTGGCTCTTATTGTTCTGGGTAACTCTAAATATAAAAATCTAAAATACAGTAAGAAGTGACCCATGTTTTTTGTAAAAAGCTATTGAACATGGTAGTAGAGAACAGTACAATTGGTAAAATTCACGTGACAATATATATATTCAATATTAAAATATTATTTATCATTATAAATATATAATAAGTATATTGATCAACTAAAAAAATAGGAATAAAAATAAAAACAATGCAATTACTTCTGCATACAGTGATGAAAATAGTTCAAAATATAATTACAAATAAAATTATATCATTAAAAAGTTTCAGATGATTATTATCAAAAAAAAAAGATTTGTGTTGTTTAAAAATAAATCTGTTGGTCAACATTTCTATTATTTTAAATACTTTAAAAAAAATATGATGAATAACATATTTCTAAATGTATGCAACATGAATAACTATGCTTGGATAGAATAGATATTATGGGAATTTTATTGCTGATATATATTTAATATTCTGGATATAGCATTCATGAATGATTGTAAATCAGTATAAATTTTTTGGTGGTTTACAGAAGTTGTTAATATTAATCAATACACAGTGTTGTATTTAATCTCAATATGAAGCTTAGTACAGTCTGAGAAGTAAACTTGTAGAAATGATGTCACAAATGATTATCAATGTAGAGGTGAAAAACCAGTAAGTTTGCTCATGATAATAAACTATTAGCTAAGGAATTAAAAAGTAAATTGTCTCTTGCAAGTAAAATATATACAATGGATGAAAAATTGTTTTAAAACTGTATTGAGATCACTTAGTCTTAAGTGAAATCTTGGATCAGTAGCATGGTAATGTTAAAAAATGTTCTAGTAGAACCATGTTGTCATGTCTTTGTCAGATGGAGATACAACAATTACATGTAACTGAATGTAGCAAACTGAATAAAAAAGTAAATCAATTTATTGTTGCGAAATAGTGTGATTTTAAATCAAGAAATATTGCTAATTTATTGTTGTTGCACTATTGATCAAGATAACTGTATTTTACTCTGGCTTGCATTGAGTGGCAATACGTACAGAGAGTTTTGCCTGTTTTGATAACTGCATTTAATGATAAATGCATTTATACCTTTTAAACCATAATATATTTAAATTATTGGCATTGCATAATTTTATGATAAGGTCAAAAATTAACATTAATTTTTTGAATAGGAATTTTTTAGTTTATAAACTTTTAACCGGCTATCAAGTTTATTTATTTTAATGGTGGCTGACTCTATAAATCAACCATATTCAACATAAATTGCATTATGGAGATTATAAATATATCTTAACTGCAATACAGAACAATTTGAAAAACTATCCTATTTTCTTTTAGCTAAAGTGTACATTCTTTAGCAAGACCTCGTTTTTACTAATTATAAAGAGTAAGCGATTTTTTCTTATTTCAACATGACTGTAAAAAGCATCATTTAAATCACTCTATCCATTCTTATTGTTTATTATGTTGAATTGGACCAGTATCAGTCATTGATCAACTTATAAAAACATAATTAGCTTTTCTACTTAACATAGTTTTTTTGTTTGAGTTTATTACATCATAGTTATGAATTCATTTGTAAAACACTTCCAAAATATCTTTAATCAGGAGTAATGGATTGATATCAATCAAGTCATTAAAGTTACTTTTAGCAATAGTTTTTAAATAATTGATTACGGTGGACTTAAATCACTAAACATCACATGATCACCATTTTTTATGCTTGCTCATAACTGTTATTAAACCAGGCAGAACTCTCCATTCAGTACTGTCACTCAATGCAAGCTAGAGTAATCAATGGATGCCAGAAGGCCTATGCATAAAATCCCTATCTCAGATCCAAGGCTCTTCACTGATGAAAGCCACAAGCTAGAAACTAGTCTGGGGATATAGGATGAGTAGGCATTAGATAGGGATTTTATGCACAAGACTTCTGGGATCCATTGATTACTCTGGCTTGCATTGAGTGATCTACTGTATGGAGAGTTTTGCTTTTTTTAAGGCAGACTTACAGAATAAATCATTAATCATAATGCCGATAAAATAAATAATAGAAAATATAGATGTTCAGTAAGCTCTCACAAAGCAAATACCTTTCTCTAGAAAGAGTTTAATTTGACATATGTCTTAGAAATAAATTTTTGTCTTACGTGAATATTTTTTTTTGCTGAAGGAATCAGCAATCTGAAAATTATTTCCCATAGAATAAATTTCAAATTGATTCGTATAAACCTGTAAAAATGAATTAATTTTATTACAGCTTAATAATCTTTTTTTCAAGTGGAATGCTTTCTGAAATGAATACAATTTTATTATAACTTTTTATTTTCTTGATTTTAGTAAAAGCAAAATTGCTGTTAGTATTTCACCACTATTTTTGAAATAATTGATGCTTTTATTTTGTAATTAATATTATCTTCATTATCACTTAATTATTAACACCATTTTCATTATCTGGAAATAAGAGAATTCCTAATATTTTAATTATAAGTTAGTTTTTCAGTAAAATATTAATATCACTTACTGGTTTATTAACAGTTTGTTAATAATGTTTTTTTAAAGATATGTATTCCCTTTAGAATAAAATTTTACTAAATGTCTTTTCTCTTTTTATTAACTTTATTTAATAAGTGCTATCAATATTAATTTACTGATTAATATTATGAATATTACAAGAATTTATCTTAATAAGATTTGGTTTACAATATTAGTTTTTACTGAAGTATTATTTATAAATATAGGGGATTTGAACTAAGACTTTCAAGCAACTTTCAACTATACACACTACTGATACACATGACCACATACATGTAAAAAAAAAAATCATCAATATAATATTTCATGCTGAACTAGCACTCATCAGTTGGTCCAAATTATCATTTCCCACACAGATATATAATCAGTGCTCAGTTTATATTAAGATAGCAAATCTTTATACTTTAATGAATAGGTTTCAATCTACTCCAACCTCCAACTCTTCAGCTGTCCTTACCATTGAAAATCTGATGGTAGAATGTCCAAATACCATGCTGATGCCAATATTGTTGTTATGCCCATGTTGACCTCAAGTCATTCTGACCCCTCATGCATAGGACAGTATCCATTATTATTTTTAAATGAAAATCTCATTTGCCAATTTCTGGATAGTAATAAATGAAAAACACTATTAAATAAATATATAGGACAAAATATATTAAGCAGTGTCAATTTAAATTTTCAATTTCTTAAATTCTCAACACATGTAAGAGTTAAAAATGATACAAGCTAACTGTGTTCAAACCAAGATAGGACGTCAATATATATATTTTTAGTGCAATTAAACAATTAGATACTAAGAAAATAACATGTTAAAAAGTTAAAGTAAACAAAACTAAATGATATTTCAGTGATACAAACTATAGTCAAACTATACCAATTTAATTAAGAATAGTTGTAGAACTTTTTGTTTTAAATCTTTAACATTCCATGCAGATACTTTAATAACAATAGTTTTATTTCCAATCAGAATAATATGGTATATATATATATTCTTTAAGATTTGATTTTATAAAATCATATTGATGGTTATAAAATATATATTAAGAGAATCTCACGGAGAATCTTACAATTTGAATTTAAACCCAGATCTGTTAAAAAGTTAAAACTTTTATTCAGAGAGTTCATATTAGACTGCTATTTCAGAGTCATCTAAATAGTCATTTATTTCTGATCAATAAATGAATAACTATAGAATGAAAAATAGAGTTGATAAAAACAACATGCAAATATTTAACTTTCTGAATTATTTATTGTGAAATAAATTTACAATTACCCACTTTTTTTTTGCAAGAGGTAAACAAAATTGGAGATAAATGAGAAAATCATTACACAGTGACAGACACCAAGTCCATATTATCTGATGCTGAGGAAAGTGTCTCACTTTTTAAAATAAGGGCATACTCTTTAAAAAATTTTAATGGTAAGTTTAAATTGAATCCGTCATGATCTTTCTACTCCCTATCTTGTATAAAATTTATTGTTTAAACCCATTGATGAAAATCAGTTTTTTTTCCGCGCAACTTAATTATCTCTATTAAAGTAGTATTAATTGAATATAGAAAAAACCTCAAATAAATAATTCTTTTCACTTTAACTGATGTTAGTTTTTTCATAATTTTAAGAAAGCACTTGGAAAAATTGTTTTCATGGGTTTTGTTTTTAGCCATAACTATATATATTTGATGCAGTTTTGGGAAGTTCTTAGTGGAAATCTTATTACAATTTTTTAAAACTGTTTATTTTAAGAACTGTAGCCACATATTATATTTATAAAACCCTTCTCATATAAATAAATATTCAGAACCTGCAATGATCATTCTTCGAATATAATATTAAATCATTTATGCACTTTATCATTATTTCACAATGCTTCAATTACCACATTCTCTGACAGTTTCAATTGCCCCAGCAATCTTCTTCAGAACTTTCATTTATATCTCCAAGCCTCAACTGTTAGATATAAATTTTAAATTTATTACCACCCATTTTGACAGTTTTGATTGCCTTAGCAATCTTCTTCAGAACTTTCATTTATATCTCCAAACCTCAATTAGCAGTTGAAGTTTGGAGATATAAATGAAAGTTCTGAAGAAGATTGCTAAGGCAGTCGAAACTGTCAAAGAGGGTAGTAATTAAAGCATTATGAAACAATGATAAAGTGCATAAATGATTTAATATTATGTTATATACATTTGGCAATGCAATCACAAAGATTAGTTATTATCATTCTTAGAATAGTGTGTAATTTTTTATGATGTGCTTATATATTGATACTATTTAATTTTTAATTTTTTATTCATGCACGGATAAACTTGTTTTTTTGTTGTTGTTGTAAATTTGTAAGATTTTTTAAATTCATTTAATGCTTAATTCTGGAATAAATTTTTTTACCTGTTTTTCTGTAATAATTGTAATGGTTCAAAAATGTTAAAACATTTTTAATAACAAAGCAGGTATGAATTTGTAATAAAAAAATTATATAAAGCTGAGTTCTTTCAATACTGAATAGTATCATAATCAATGCATCATGTGACTAAAATAAGTTGAGATGTAGATTTAAAGTTATTTTTGAATATTAAATTATAGATTATCATAAAATTGAATTTTTAGGAGTATATTTACATACTAGTGCTTGTAGCTTCTGTGTATTCTATGAATCGTGGAAAGCGAAAAATAAAATCACCCACAGAATTAGTCCAGTTTTAATATGTGTATACTAAAATTTCGTTTTCATACTACAGCATGTAAAATTTGAAATATGATAATCCACATTTAGTGCAGCATTTTGTATCCTTTACATTACTTCATTGCTTAAATGTATTTCTATTCAGGTTCATTGCATCGCAACAGTCATTTTATAGAGCTTAAACATATATTTTTGTATCATCGCCATATTGCTCTTTAGTATATTTATTTAACTATACATTGCCTAATCACTGTAGGGACGCTTTTCTTTTTTTTGTTATAAATATTTTTATTTGCATTTGCCTTGTAATTTTAATAAAAAAATAATATAAGACTAATACTAAAATGAATAAATAAATAAATAATCAAACAAGGAAAAAAAAAGACTCGGTATTCAAATTCTATTTGCTTTATAAGTAATCTAAAAGCAATTTACAAAATTTATCTAGAAGAGTAGTTGAACTAATGAAGTAAATTAAGTTTATCACCTCACTCAAAGACCATCTATATTGATTTTAAAAGCTAGTAAAACTGTCATGAAAAATAGCAGTTTTGTTGGTTTTTACTGCAAAAAGTTTAAATGGTAATGATATGTCAATCTATTTACCTCTTTTCTTTTTCATCTTTTTTCTCAGTATATATATATAGGTGTGTATGACGGTAATTGTGCATGTGTGTAGAGAGAAAGAGATGCTTAGTAGTTGTGGTAGTTCTTTGCTCTTTTAGCATATATATTATTAAAGCTATGCTATTAACATCAATATTAATAAGTCTAAATATGAGAGTTTTACAATATTTTATGGATCAAGACTTCTTAATGATTGTTTTATTACTTAAATGATTGCATTTAATAAACGTTTTACCAATGTAATTATTAAATAATTAAACAATTGCTATTTTTTTAATGCCATTTCGTTAATTTTTTATTATATGTCAAAGCATTGACGGGGAAGCGAACCCGGGTCAACTGCTTGGAAGGCAGCTATGCTAACCACTAGGCCACCAACGCTTGATGCCATTTCGTAATGCAAGTAAAAAATATTTGTTCTGGGATTAGATTTGAAAATAAAAACCATATGTTTGAAGAATATATGAACAAAACATATAGAAATACCTTCACCAAAATTCCACCTGTGTCTACCTTTGAGGCATTCATATATTGACATATGATCCTAGTGAAATGATGAAAATCCATCAAGTCACTAAAATGTTTAATTATAGGTTTAGAATCACATTTGTATTACTATACAAGTGGTCTTACTTAAAGCCTTCATGTGTTTTTCAATTTCAGGCTATTAGCTTCATAGTATAAAGCATATAAAAATAGTTGCCAAATGTGTGTATGCAAGTATTACAAAATTTTTCATTGACAAAAACCTCTAGAATGTAGATTACAGCACTGTCATCTAGTGCTCCTTCATTACTCCAACTTATATTACGTGACAATAAAGTAGAACAGAGCAAATTACTAAAACTAAATCTATATATTGAAGATATGTTCTTTGATGATAGTGATTATCCAAACTTTCTAGAGCTGCATATGATTTCTTTATAAATGCAATAATTTTAATATATTTGTAATAAACAAGATGGCATGAATGATTTAATATTGTAATGGAAATTTTCTTAAATTCAAAAATATCAAAATAAACGCGACACATGCTTTTCTTCTCGAAAAATGGACAAACAATTTTGTTTTTTTTTTTTTTTTTTTTTAGTTATATACATAACTGATTAATGGCTTTTATAAGCATTTACTTCAATATAATATAATTGCAATTAAATGTCTTTAACTTATATGTTACTGTTTTAGTAAGATACTTTTCCATCTTCTTTTTGTCACTTACTTGTAAGCTATAGAAAACAATGACATTTGCCAGATGTTTATGCTTAATAAATCTCTATCCAGTGTTTTCTTATCCAAAATTCCATGATTAGGTTCAAATTTATGATTGTCATTAGTGGGGAGCTTTGTATTTCGGAACAGTGCAACTAGACTTTAGGTTCTAATGCACCTTCCTTCCAGTTTACATCTCTTATCTCTATGTTACACTATCAAACTATTATCCCAAACTAAAAAACATGTTTGGTCTTGGGTATATACATATATAGTCCTGTAGTGATGAAAGTCACTTACAGAAACAAATGTCTATATAAAGAGTGAATTAAACACGTTTACAATCTTCTATAAAGAAAATAAATTAATTTTGTGACTATTATACAATATTCTGATGAGGAGTTAATATTTTCTAATCATTTTATGATTTAAACAATGTTGTGATATCATTTAATATGCTGCCATAACATTTACACAGGATTTACTGTCCATCTATAATTCTTGCCAAGTGAATGCGTAAAGTATTTTTATAAAAGTAAATGATTAAAATTTGGGTACTGTCTGTAAGATGCAGCCCACTATTTTCAAAATGATGACATCTTACTTTCACAAAATGTCTGCACAAATGGTTCTGATATGGCACTTTATATCCACAGTTTGGACAAACAATGGCACTGATCATTCAAAGACGGTAGCCATTCATAGTGGAACAAGGTTATAGGCCTCCAGAATTACACTTGTGATAACCTGAAGATTTATTATTAATTGGTCAAGATAATTAACTTCTATTAAATGTCTCAAAGAATAGTTGGATATATCAGACAAGATGGTGATAGACTGGCATAAATATCAGCAAGAAGTTTGCACATCTAATGTTTTAGCATGAGAAAAATGCAAAATTGAAAGGACTAAAAAATTGGTAGAAATTGATGAGAGTCTTTTTACTATGCACAAAAACCAGACTGGGAAAATACTTCCAAAGCACTGGATATTTGGGGATTTCTGCAGGAAAACTAATGAGTGCTCCATGTTTGTTTCATTTCCACTAAATAACTTTATGGGTTGCCATTTTGCACTAAATAAACTTAGAGGTTATCGTTTTTATAAATTTATTGATTAAGTTTGTCAGAAGCTCCCATGTAGCCATTATTTTTTGAGATCCTAAGATTAAAAAAATATTGCCAGATTAAATAGTATATGAAATCTTAGTGCAGGATTCTAATATCTTAGTACCAGACTTGTTTGTTCTTTGAAATAGGTATATTGAAAAATATAATTAAATTTTTTTCCAGTTTTTTATATTTATGATATGTAAAATCTAATTAAAGTTTATGTTATAAAATTTAGATAACTCTCTTCTTTTCTCTTTCCACAATTTCTTTAACATTTTTTTTTTTTTGCTAGAATAATAAAAGTAATTAAAATACAAATTTAAAACATAATAATTTATATAAAATAATTTATTTACTGTTCTGTGTTTGTTTTTAAATTGTATTTACTCATGATAAAAAAAGTAAATAATGAAAAACTTAAATATTTTCATAATTCAACTTAAAATAATAATAGTGCTGCCATAACGCAATTTTAAAGAGTCATCTTAAAATTTTATTTATATGTTAAAAATTTCAAATGTAGGGAGGTGGCTTTAGAACAATAAACATGTACAAAAATTAAACCATCAATTAGAAAATTAATAATGGTATATAAATATGACTTATTTAGTAAGTTTTTGAATTTTGATTTAAAAATAAGTTTAATTTGAATAATTGATTTGAACTCTTGGGCTAAGACCATCAATTTAGCATTTGAACATAAAGCAGATTATTATTTGTGATTTAATAGGTTAATTTTTAGATTACACATTATATGATAAAATAAGAACACTTCTTTCGTCTAGCACCCTCTATACTAAACTTGATAATTAGTGATGGTAGTATTTTAAAATTCCCATCCCTAGATAATTTTTTGGTTTTTAATTTTATCGATGAAGCTTGGGATTTACACATGAAAATAATACAGTTACGCATTTAAAAGACTCATTTACCTCAATTGTATTATTCAAACTAAGAACCAGATATTTAAAAACACCTCAAATGTTTTAAACCCAAAATCAATCTGCCTGAACAGTTAATGAGATTTAACTTGGTCTGTATCTATATATTTTAGTACCTATAGTTATTTTTATAAATTGTGGTGATCTTTCTTTTCTAGCACATTGTTTTTATTGTAAATTATGTAAGCTAAAAAATGCTGTGATTTGTTATTATTGATATTTCTAGTAAAGAAAAAGCAATAGTTACAGTTTATAATAAATAAAGGTATTAGAATATGTCATCATCATCATCATCATCATCAACCATTATCAATCCACTGCAGGATGAAGGTCTCTCCAAGTTTAATCAATCTTCTCCGATCTTTAGCTTCTCTTCTCCACAACACCCCTGCACATTTTCTTATTTCATCCATCCATCTCACATGTGGTCTCTTTCTGGGTCTTTTAAAATCTCTTGGAATCCAGTTTAGAATATGTAGTAAATTGTAAACATTAAATTGATATAGCCCAATATATATGTAATTACTATAGCAAATGAATCATATCTTCCAATTACGAATAAAGAACATTCTGTCAGCCAAGAATGAGAATAGAAGGTATTTAGTAGATCTAACTATTCTGTAAGCTTTTTCCATTTATAACATCACTTTGCCAACATTGATGGAAATACAGAGTGAACTCAATATTACAGCCAGATGAAAGTATGGTATTAGTAATTATTAAATTAATAGTTAATGATATAAGAATGAAAACTAAATCACACTTTTAAAAAGTTAATAATTATGAATATTAATTTAGCATACATTCATATGTGTGTAAGTACTGGTGTAAACTGATATATTCCTCTTTATTATTTACTGCTTTGTTAACTGAACATTATTTATTTATAGTCTGAAGGAAATAGTGGTTTATTCCAGTAATTATTTATATAAAATGATGATTCTTATCATTTAATCTATAAATATATGTAATCAATCGATTGAATTCATTTGCTTATTTAAAATTATGTAAATAAACTAAGCACAGATTCAGATGGTATCATCTGCCTTCTGGAGAGTTTATTTACATTATATTACTCATTGGTAGCTTCAGCTACTTCATGTTCATTTACATATAATCTGAGTTATTTGTTATATATATATATATATATATTATGTACTGAGCATGTGTATATCTCTCAACAAACTTTTCAGAATATCTTGATCCTCAGACCAGTTTCTAGCTCTGGCTTTCATCAGTCAGGTGCTAGAATATTCCAGCATCAGATTCAAAATACAAGGTCAATCCCAGCACTTTATCTAATGTTTAACTATTAAGTAGAAAGTCTGAAATTTTCAGATATTCATATATCTTCAAATCTAACTATCTAACTTAAATAGCCATGTGGGAATAAACTAAGTTCAGATACTCCATATATTAATAACTTTAGCAATATAGAGCAATAACAGTAATTGCAAGGAAATCAAGTAATATTTATCATGTGACTTAATTTAATGAGCTTATATTACAAATGTTATATAATGAGTGTGCCAATAGCTCTTAACAAGTTTTTCAGAATATCTCCATCTTCAGACCAGTTTCCAGTTCTGGACTTCAACTATGAGGTTCTAGAATATTTAATATGTGGTGTCTCTGGGCTTATTTAAATTCCATATGTCTATTTAAGTTAGATAGCTGGATTTGAAGACATATGGATGTCTGAAATTTTTAGATTTTGTACTTAATAGTTAAACATTAGATAAATTGTTGGGCTTGATCTGGATATCCTAATGCCTCACTGATGAAGGCCTGAGCTAGAAACTGGTATGAGGGTAGGAATATTCTGAAAGCTTGTTAAGAGCTATTGGTATGCTCATTATATAACTTTTGTAATACAAGCTTATTAAATTAAGTCACATGGTATATGACTTGATTTCTTCATATCATTATGCAGAGTGCTAGTTGAAATAGATAGAAAACACTCAACTCACTCTTCACAATGTGATGCAATGCACTATGGCTTTCTCTTTATCAGAGTCAGAAATCTGTCAGTCACTATGCCAAAAGAAATCTGTTCACCACCTTCTCTTACCTTTCCATTTTCCATTTTAAGTTTTCTCCATATCTTCTTTATCCTGCTCCATCCCATAACATAATCTTTGTTCACTCTATGGCCTTTTTATCTATACCTTCTTATTTTTTCCAAACTCAGTATAAAAACCAGGAATCCACTTTCTGCATAATCCACTTTGTTTATATTTATTCTCCCAAAACTTCATTATTTATACCATTTCTGCTTGGAAGCATGTACATTTAATTAATTGTTGTCTAATAGTTTTCATGCCTTTTTTACATAATTTTCAGATTAAATTACCTATATTCCTCTATTTATGTGTATATTCTTTGTTGCTAATCTTATTTGATCCTTAAAAAGTAAACTACTTTCCTTGCTGTTATCATGAATTCCACACCCAATATTCTGTTTATTTCTATATATATATAATATAATACCCATTATAATATATATATATAAGAAAAAACAAAAATTAACGGTAAATATAATATTATAGACTAAATTATTTTGTAGCACTTTCAATTACATGGTAATCCTCTTCAGCTTTAACTGAATTCCAAATTTTAAACTTAATGTTATGTATATTTCCACAAGCTGTGTATCACCATATTTGCAGTTTGCCTATTAATAACATCATTCTTATATTTATCAATTAATATTGCCTCTTTAATTTTCCTCTTTTTATGATTTCTTTCTTCCATTAATATTTTTATTTCATTACTATTAAATGTAAATTTATAATTACAAGTTTTTTTATGGTCAAAGAATACTAAAGCTGTATTAAATTGACTATTTACATTATTTTTAATTCGATTATATAATAATTGATGCTCCTTCAATCTTTTTTCCACAGAACATCTCGATTCACCGATGTAAAATTTCTGACACCCACATGAAATTTGATAAATTATATTACTTCTTTGCAATTTAGGAATTATACTCTTAGAATTATTCATCAATCTATTAACATTTGGAGGGACACAAAATGAAATATTATACTTTTCTTTAAATATATTCTTAATTAATTTATATTGTATGTTATTTATAAATGGTATAGATATCCATTTTTTATTATCTAAAGTAACACTGCAAACACTTTTCTTCTTATTAAATGAATTTACTGTATTTTTGCATCACAATGATAAACTATGTAAATTTAAGAGTGATAAAATTTTAAATATTGAACTCTTTGCTAAAAAACTTTTAAAGGTTGGTTATGATAAAAACCAAATCTTGCATACTTATGTTTTCCACAGAACAACTTCCTTGTTATGTGCATTATAACTGTTTCCTCTGTTGTTATCCTTAACAGAAAATTGACTTTCACATTGATCCAACTTTTCAGCATTTACAAAAATTGATAAATAAGTGAGAAACTCTTAAGAAAAACATTTACTACCCTGGAACATGACTTTTCTTAATGATGATAGTTGGTAGATTGGTGAAGAGGATAGTGACAAAAGACATCTAAAGACAAAAGCATGAAGTACAATCCAGAGAATGATTCTTATTATTTTTGGCTACCCCTTCACATGTAACAGTTTAATTGTAGCCTACATCAATCAAAAACAACAAAAAAAGTAAAAGATATTATTAATTTACGAAAATCATATTCTGATAATTTTTGCCAAATCTTTATTATCAATTGTTTGGAAATGTAATTTTTTTAAATGTCAGCATTTGTTTTGCTAAAAAAAAATGTTTCACATAGTGTTTTTAAATTTGATAGTAAAAATGCCAAATAAAAAATTACAAAAAAAAAGTATGATAATTATTATTATTTTTATTCAAACAGAATATAAAGGGAAAAAGTGTAAAACTTAATTTATTGCTTTTCTTCACATATTACTAAGTTCTGTAATTATTTAATTTATATATAATATTTAAATACACGTATAGTGTCTATACTAAACTTAATGTAATTAGAAGGTACTTGAAATTTAAATATAATATAGAAAATTTGAACACAGACTTCAAGCTCCCTTCAGCTATCCACTCTATCTCATATTACTGATACACATGATGACCCACATGTGAAGGAGATGAATGAGCTTCAATATATATATATATCATACTGAAACACCACTCATCTGTTGGATCAGAGCATCATTTCACACACATACATATCATCATCATCATCAACCATTATCAATCTACTGCAGGATGAAGGTCTCTCCAAGTTCAATTTATCTTTTCTTATCTTTACCTTCTCTTCTCCACATCACTCCTGCACATGTTCTTATTTCATTCATCCATCTCACATGTGGTCTCTTTCTAGGTCTTTTACACTCTCTTGGAATCCAGTTTAAAATTTCAATTGTCCATCTATTATCATCTCTTCTAACAATATGTCCAGCCCAACTCCACTTCAGTCTTTTTAATTTTTTCAATGAGATCAGTAACACCTGTTTGTTCTCTTACCCATACATTGCATTGATTTATATTAAGATGGAAAATCTTCAAACTTTAATGGACAGGCTTTAATTTATTCCACACTCCAACTTACAATTAAATCTTTTTTCTGTACTATATATTGATAATTGTTACATTATTTATTACAAATGTTATAAATGAAATATATTCCAGAAGTTAATATTTGAACTTTGCAAATTAGAAAAGATTAAACTGAGTTCTTATTGACAGCAATAACTCTTGAATTATAATTCTGTCTATTTATAAAAATCGTAGAATAAAATAATTTTTATTTGAATTACATTTTAAAAATAGAAATGAATTTTAATTGACACATGACAAAAGAATGAAAAAATAATTTAAAATTACAGTTATAATATTAAAATTATTTTTATTAATAAAACCAACATCTGTTTTTATCATAACTGCATAATTTATGACTTCTGATCTTAAAAACAAATATTTTCAGATAAAATGTAATTATAATCATCTATTTTTTGATTTAAAATAAATATGTTGTAAAAATAAGCTTAATTATGTAAATAAATGATTGAAAATTACAATTTTTCTTTCAGTAATATTAAAAAAAAGCACCAGGTATCAGTCCAACACCAAATAATCTATGTATCATTGATGCTGTTGTATTCTTTATATTATGATACGATCAATCAGGGCACTATCAGTTTTCTTTAAAGTGAAAATTTTGTGTGAGCTTTATACAATACTGCCATCTTTAGACTTTTTTAAACTAATAATTTTAGTTCAATTTCTGTGCAAAAAAGGCACACCGGTAAACTATCATTATAGATAATCATAAAATAGAGTAGAAAGGCCAAAATGATAATGTCATCATCAATTCATACCAGAATATCTCAAAATTAGTGATTTTGTAGTGAATAAATCTTAACATGTTAAGGTCATTAAAAATAAATAATTGAAAAGTATTGTATTGTTAGAATAATAAAGCAATACAGAAATAAGAATGTTTAATCGTTTTTTTTTTAAATTATATGCTTAATGATAATGAATGGAATGGAGAAAAGAATTGAATAATATGTGCTTATTAATTCATAAATTGTTTTTATAATTCTTTTAATAAATTAATATATATATATGTGCTCTGCACACAGGTAATGAAGCTATTAATAAATTGTCAAAATTTTTACTGCCAAGCGCTTTCGGGACAGTCTACAGTCCCATATTCATGGTGAGTTATTCTGTTAATAACTGTAAAACTATGCAAATTTTATGCAAATTTATATGCAGATGTTACATGGACCATTTACGAGATAGGGAATAGCAGGCCTCTCTTCTGTTGATTGCCAATGGGTCAGCCGCAATGAAGTAAGGTTCCCTAACTTTACGTTTGGTGTCGTAACATCTGCATATAAATTTGCATAAAATTTGTATAGTTTTACAGTTATTAACAGAATAACTCGCCATGAATATGGGACTGTAGACTGTCCCGAAAGCGCTTGGCAGTAAAAATTTTGACAATTTATTAATAGCTTCATTACCTGTGCCCAGAGCACATATATATATTAATTTATTTAAGCGTTAATGAAGTAAAATCTTAACTAATTCTTTTAATATAAAATTTGAAATTTTTTCTTATTTACTCTGTATTTTTAAATGTATATATACTATGGTAAAGAAGTATAGTATAATATTAATATTTATGCATAGCTATTTTCTATTCATTGACCATTAATAAATGTTTAGTATTATTATGTCACATAACTGATTCCAAGTTACAAATGTTATTCCTACAGAAATTAAACTACCATTGCTCACTAATATTTCTGAAACCAATTGAATGGGAGAAATTAGGATTCTTTATAATTAATTAGCTAGGATTATTGAGTGGAAAATATATATTCAAGTGTAAAAATAAACTAAACCCACTCTTTTTAAATGCCGTTTATTTTGTCTCTGATTGATAAAAATATATATATAATTTATTATATTAATATTTTTTTAAAAATGACTTTTAACAAAATATTTTTACGACAGATTAAAGTTTACTGAGCTGAGTTTGAATTCACTTGAGTTAACTCAAAGTACTTTTTCTTCTCAATAGACGGGATTTTACTTTCAAACAGCTGGTGTAGTGATAACTCCAATAACAATCCAGCATTGATTAGATTAGTATTTTTTTAAATATAAAATGACGAAAATATTATTTAGTAGTTTGGGGGATGAGTTTACCATCCGTCTCTGTTTACTTGTTCATTAAATAGACTATGAACATTGTTTTTATACAAGAAAATCTATATATTTGAGTCATAAAAGTAATTTTATAAAATACCAATTCTAAACTATATATTTCTTTGCTCTCCATTAACAAATCATCTATAGCAAAAGGGGGAATAATGTTAATAGTATTTATCAGCATTGCGCCTAGAGTTTATGGGGCTTGAGAGAAAGGCGATATTGTTGGAACCAGAGGCCTTACTTTTTGCCTTCCTGCATCTTTTAGACTTGGTAAAAGTAATTAAATTATAAATAATTTTTTTTCAGATGCTGCTAACAATAATAAATTGATTAGATATCAAAATAAAAATTTACATGTTTATTACCTCAAAGTTTAAACAATGAATTAATTTTATTGCTTTTTTTTTCGAGCAAAATAATAGCATCTAATTTAAAGTTTCATAAAGATTATGTTTCATAAAATTAAACAAACTGGCAATCGTCATTTAATTATTTTACCATTTTGTAAGTCTAAATTATTTTATGCATACTATATACAACTTAAGGTATATTTGTTATATTTGTTTATTTTGTCCAGTTTACAGAATAAATTCTAGACAGGCATTTATTATCAATTATAGGAAGCTAAGTATTTTGACGATCTTGTCTATGTTTATATTTATTTTGTCTGCATATTTTTTAGAAAATTGCAAACTGTTGGCAATTTATACTTTTTCGTTTTCCATATTTACTCGGAGTCTTTACTTAATTAAATCGTTAGTTAAAGCATGGATTACATATATATTATAACAGTAAGATTCGAAATCTCAAACATTAATTAATTTAACTTGTGCCAACATTTCCGATAGACCGTAAAACTATTCAAATAATGTAAACATTTTTAAATAACTAGAGATATATATATTTAAATAAAATGTTTTGTCTACAGCGTCACAATATATTTTTTAGTAAATATAATAATACTGCCGAAGTCTAATATTAATTCCAAATTCCTCAAAAGGTTTCACATTTAACAGGCGTCTAATTAAGAAAACAAAAATTCTGATATTAATAAATAAAATTTCGCATTTGATAGCACTATATGTTCTGTCTTGCTTTTTGACATTTTTATCTCCTTATTAAAAACAATCTTTATCCATAGGCAAATAGCGCATTATTTTCTGATTTATCATCGCAGCATCAATTTATTAAAATTTTTACAATCAGCCAATGAATTTCCCTTTTATTTAACAATAATAAATAGCAGCTTCCGTTATAATTGTGCGCATGATAACGGACAATAACTTTTCCCTCAGAGTATTTATTTATTTTATTGGGAAAATTTGTTCCTATCATTATAAAAGTTATAAAAATATAAGCTTCAGAAGTTACACTACTCGAGTGGCTTCATGGACATTGGGGTTATGTGTTTATAAAACCATATTTATATCTTTTAATTGCAGCGTTGTATATTTGACACCAATCTTTTCTTTCTTTTGGTATTTTCTGCATTTTTCTTTTTTTGCGTTTCTTTTATGTCAACTACCAAGGGACTGTTTTCAACAACATTCCAATTAGATTAAATATAAAACCAGATACCTATTTTTTTTTTTAAAAAAAAAAAATAGCTAAATACAAAAATTAAAAATTTTATTTTAAATTTATTTTGTCATTTATTTCATTCAAACAATTTGTTTAAAAGAAAAAAAAGTTTATATATATAACAATGATGGCGAACCTTTTTACGTGTGCGTGCCAAAAATTTCCAAAAAAATATTTATTGAATGATTGGCGTGCCATACAGTTATTATATCAAAATATAAACACCTTAATTATTGCAGTTTTTTTAAAAGTTTATAAAACAAAATAATAATAATAAAAATTATAATTAAACAAAAATTTTAAATAAGTTAAATACAAGGGAACATATTTATTTAGAAGAGGACAAGTTGAATAGAATGTAATAATAAAAAAATAATTGTAATTAAAACAAAATGTTGGAAATAAACAAATAAAATCAACATAAATAGATATTATTTAATGAGATATTTGCTGTTGTACATTGAATGCTAAATATTTTATATCTGGTTCATGTTTTGTCATTTTTAATAATGTACATATTGGAATAGATTCTTTTATCATTCTATTTCTCGAAATGTCTTTAATTAAATTCGTTTCTGAAAACAATGATTCACATGTATATGTAGAGGAAAAAATTGATAATATAGCAGTAGCTAATTTTTTTTAAACAATTAAATGTTTCAGGAATAGCATTCCAGACAGTCAGTAGTTCCTCTTCATTATTCTTTTTACATATATCCAATAATCGATCATTTTCCATTGTTTCTAACTCATTCCTCAAGTCAACTAATTTCTGTTTCCTTATAGAAATGGAAAATCAACTGATTGCATTTCCATATCTTTCAAATTAAGCCATTCAAAAATTTCTAACTTTATGTCTGCATATAAAATACATTTTGATATTTCTGAAAATAAATCTTGAAGAAAATTTATCAATTATAGCTTGAATAACAGCACAAGAGCCTTGTGTCAATTTTACTTGATCTGGTTTCTCATGAGATTCTAAATCAGTCAAGAACTTTTTAGATTTGGAAAATGTTTGAAGATGTAAGAAATAACATCACAGTTAAATATTTGTAATTTAACTTCAAATACTTTGATCAAATCAAACATGACAACAATTGTCTTGTTATAACCTTGCAGTTTTACATTTAATTCATTTAGATGTGAACACATATCAGTAAAAAACATTAATTTTGAAAGCCATTCAACAGCCAGTAATTCATTATACTGTACATGAGGGGTCAGATTGACCTTAGGACAACATGAGTGTGACAAGAATCTGGGCCTCAGGGTGGCCTTCGAGCATTCCATCATCAGATTTTCAATTAGATGGATGATTGAAGAATTGGAGGGTGGAGTAGATTGAAGCCTGTCCATTAAAGTATGAGGATTGGCTATCTTAATATATATTTGAGCCCTTATAGCATATATGCATAGAGATGGTAATCTGGACCAACTGATGATTGCTGGTTTAGCATGAAATATGTATATTGGTGATTAATTATCCTTTCAACATATATGTGTTCAAGTGTAACAGTGTTATGAGATAGTGTGGAGAGTGGTGGGTCATGTAAAAGTCTGTGCTCATATACCCTATATATATTGTTCAATGATTTTTCATTAAGTAAAAACAGTCTAATTTCTTTTAAACAATCAATGAATCTTTGAAGAACTTTTCATCAACTTAACCATGTACATTGTTGTGCATAAGTAAACCATGCTATACTGAGTTTATCTCACTGAATGTGTAGATATAAACTTGATTAACTTAGTCACAACATTCATAACATCATTCAGTGGCTTAAAGCTGTCTTTCATGCATAAAACTTGCTGATTTATAATGCAATGAAAAGCCAAAATTGAATGTCCAATATGGTTGGTAAGTAATATGAGAACATAAGCATTATCTGTAGTTACTAATACAATTTTGGAAACATCTATGTTGCAAATAACTATTCCTTTTGTTGTTGTTACTAATGAGGTTAAACTGATTAATTCTTCTTTGATATTATTTCCAGCACAATAGAGAATAAAAATAGCCAAACGAGCTGAACCATTTATGTCTGTACTTTCATCAAGGCAGAGAGAAATTAAACTAGAAGATGTTATAACTCTTTTGTTGGTAAGTTATGTTGATAGCCATTTGCAGGATTCTTTCTTTAACTGTATTTTTAGCCAATGATAAATGTTTTATGCCCTGAATAATTTTTGCTTTGTTTTCAAAATCATCAAACAGAACTGGTGCACATTTCATCCAAACTTCTTTCATATATTATCTATCATTAAAAGGGTTCCCTTGTTTGGCAAATACATTTGAAATAAAAAAAAATCACCTGAGCATCTCTATGTTTCTTGGGTGCAGATTTTACCACTAGGCAATGAGCCTCCTGCTCAGAAGATCTGAGCCAAGCTATAGATAAACAATTAGTAATGATTATAAACTAAAAGATTCATGCTGTAATTGTATGTATTTTCCTTAATAAAAATGTATTTAAAAAGTATAAATAAAGTTTGAATTTTTATAGACATTCATCAATTAATTATAAATAATGTAAACAGTCTAACAAATAATTACAAATTTTTCTAATATATTTACAAACTTAAATGAAAATGAAATAATTTGGTCACCGAAAGCTAATTTATTTTGAATTTATTTTCTTTACATATATTATCGTATGAAAAAAATGTGCTAACTCAGAAATCTACTATTTTTTTAATAGGCATATTTTTAAAACATTAGAATATTTTCTAAAGCCTCTCAAACTGATAGCAGCTGGTGAATATAAATCTACATAAATACCTTTACTGTTTACTATTTTATTTATGCATTGTTTAAATATTATATTGGAGCCAGTGATGAAAGAAAAACTTTCAGAAATTTTAATTTTGAAAAATAAACTAATTTAAATATATTAACATTTTTAAGTAGATATATGGACCTAGCTTTTGAGGTGTAATTCAGGTTCCAATGTTCTGCTGCTTCTTTTAATATATTAAAGGATAGTGTTCATTGTAAGAACATTAACTACTTCAACTGAATTAGCAAAATATAAAGTTATTATTATTCTAATTTATTGTACAGAAGTAAGGATTGAACCTTTTATTAATGTAATATAAATGCATTAGAAAAAATCCATTTAAAAATGATGTTTACAATTCTAAAAGTAAGATTACAAGATCATAAACATAGGCAATATGTTTATTAATTTTCTTGATCTGATATTATAGCATTCACTATTGAAAGAACAATATCTTTATTGCATTTGGATATGGAAGATGATTAAACACAGGCAAAATTCTGCATATAGTAGTGCCACTCAGTGCAAGCCAGAGTATTCAATAGATGCAGAAAGGTTTGTGCATAAAATCCCTATCTAGTGCCTACTCATCCAATATTCTGAGATTAGTTTCTAGCTTTTGGCTTTTAACCATTAATTACATTGGCTTGCATTGAGTGATGCTACTATATGAAGAGTTTTGCCTGTGTTTAAACAGCTTGTGTAAGCACAAAGAATGGTGATCATGTGATGTTTGATGAAAATGACTAAGTAATATACAATTTTAATGATAAACACAGTTATGTTTATCAAAAGTGAATGAAAACGAGATTGTGAGTGGAATAAGTTTGGCAGTTGAAAAAGAAAATTGAAAAATTGCCATACATAAATACACTTCATGTAATAAAGATATATATATATATAGAAGATGGTGACCTGGGCCAACTGATGAGTGCTGGTTCAACATGCAATGCCTCTTGGGGGTCATTTGTCTTTTATTGTATCTTTATTTATATGAAAATGAAAAGAGAGAGGAGAAGTGGAGTTTGTTAATACATTGATAATATACAATTTCCTACAAAAATGTTTAATAGTAAACTTGAGTATAGTTTTATAAGAAAGGTAGGCCCCATTTATGACATAAACATTTCTAAAAGATGTTATGTAGATATGTATTATTGATTATTTTATTTGGAAAGATTTGGTTTAGAATAAATATATTGGAAAACTAAAATTAGATAAAATGTTGAAGTCTTTCAGAAAGAAAAGATAACTCCAGAAAAGGTTAAAATGTAGTATCATAAATTTTCACATGCTATATATATATGGATATATTTGTAATTCAGTGGTTAGTATGTTTGTCTGTTTCCACACCTCCTTGAATTAGCCGTTTAGGAATGGCCGTTGCTGATGCTTCTGACGTATTATATTTTTAATCATTTTTTTTTATTGTATCAAAATAATAATTATTAAGTGGTTTAAATTCCAATTTATTAATTTGTTAGAAAATTTATATTTTTGCATTGATTTATATGAATTAACATAAATATCCACCATTGACATTTTTGAGAGATGTTAACATTTTTATTATTTTTAATATTTGCTTAACAAGTGATATTGCTTATACAACATGTCACAAATGTCATTTTAAATCATTTGTTAAAAAATATTAAACAATGAACTATATTTAAGTAAAAAGTAACTCTACCAGCTAATATAATTCTGAGAGTGTTCCGAAATTAAAATTTGCATAATGAAAATATGCCTATTAATCTGATTTTGGATTTCTGAAGATCGTCTATTTTGACAAATTGCAATATTTGTAGAAAATATTCTAGAAAGTGAATTAGAATGTGGTAAACATAGCAATTTATAAACATCTTTTAATTTCATTAAAATATCGAATAGTTAATTATTAACGAAAACAAACAGCATTACAGAACTACAGGGATCTATAAATAAAAAAAAGAAAGAGTTCAAATAATTTATTAAGCTTTATGTAATAAAGAAATGTTTAAACATGTATTTATTAAAGTCATATTTATTAATAAGATCTGGACAAATACAGATTAAAATTTAATATTTTAAAGTCATATATATATATATAAAATCAGATAGAATAAATATAGTAATCAAAATACCCTGGAATAAACTCTACAATGTTCAATATACTAATTTAAAGAAATCAATAATAGCTATAGACAGCTTATGGTAATGCACACCATCCTTAGTAGCATAAAAAGTATTTTGATTATATATAAATATAATAAATACTAAAACAGAGTTAAAGTATAAAATTTAGTAAGATTTATTATACCAAGTATACTTTTCAATGATTTGGGTCATACTGTAATTATATATATATATAATCAAAATTACCCCAAATTCAGAACTGAACCAGAGTAGTGAAGAAAATAAACTCTAAAGGACTACCACTTGTTTCACTGCTACAAGAAGACATTTCAAGTATAAAGAACTACAAAATAACAACATATTTAAACTAAACATTACCCACAATTCCACTTACTTCCCATACACCCTTAATAATAAAAGAACTTTTAAATAAGTTAATTACTCCAGAATTATACATTTTAATATTGAAACAGTCAGTTTTGACAATCATACTGTTTCACCTACTATATACTATAGTAGTATTTCTACTTATGTATCTATCACCAAATTCTCATATATCAGGTTAAAATTGTATTAAAATCAGGCTAAATTTAAACCTAAATGTATTAGTCATGTATGTGTGTGTATATCTTAGCATACAGTATGAAAATTGTACCTGTATATGTAAAAACCCATATATACACACACATATATTTCTTGTAGTAAATAAATAAAAATTGCATTGTATGTGTAACACGAGACTACATATATGCAGGAAAGAATAATGTTAACAGATTTAAAACATTATAAATTTCTTTATTTAAAATATTTATTCTAAAAAAGTAATATTTGAAATTATATAGTTCTGCATATATCGCTAAATTAAATTAATTGAGTTACATATATAACCAGATGTTTTCCATCTGTAGATTTGTTTTTGAAAAAAAATTGGTATTATAAAATTTAATCTTTCTCACTGTAGTGTGACCTAATTACAAAACTAAAAGTAACACTAAGTTGTAGAATAAATTATCCTGAGTAATTGGAAAGAAATCGTAAATGACCAGTTGTAAACTCAACTGTAAAAAATAAAAAACAGCATGATTCCACGATTCTGGGATACAGCGAGAAAATTAGCAAAACAAATCTAAAAACATACTATGACCGAAAAGAGGGGGGGTAAGCTGCAACCATTTTGGATTTATTCAGACATTATTTCAAGTCAATTCGTTGACAACTTATGTTTTAAAATTGTTAATTATAATGCAGTTTGAGTAGAAGGCATTTTTCTTGCCTTCCAAACCTAGGAAGTCTACCATGAGGAGAGCAGTGAGAGAAGAGCCATAAGAAGCAGATGCCCATTTCCAGCCATTCAACATGAGACCAACTTGTGAGCATAAAGAAGAGCGGTAAAACATTCCTCTACTTAAAATTAATAATTCAACTAAAATGCGATAATCCCTAAAGCTAGCTAAATCTAAACTCCATGGCCATAGCAATAATGTACTTTAAATCCACTACTAAAATGGAATTTTGATTTCTTTATTTTAACCTTAAAATCACTACTAAAATGTAATTTTGATTTCTTTATTTTAATCTTAAAACCAGTACTAAAATGTGATTTTGATTTCTTTTGTTTTCATCTTAAAATCTTGTCTGATTTGAGTTAATAACTAATTTGATTTTCATACTGAGTTAATATCTTATTTATTGATTTACATACTCCATGTATTTATTAATTTATTTGTTGGTTTGCTGAGTTATCTCTGATTGATCTAGTTCAACGTATTTACCTTATCTCGAGTTATTAAAAGTTAGTTAATTACTTGCGTAAAGCGATTGATTTTAAATTAATTATCATAAATTTTGTTACATATAGTTTTAAATGCTTTATTCTAAAATGGGTATAGTTTTAAATGCTTCATTCTAAAATGATAATTAAGTTTCTAGATTATTTTACATATTTTAACTTACTGATATTTGAATTTACGTATTTTAACTTAATGATATGGGATTTTACATATTTTAATATAATAATAACATGTGCCTTGATTAATTCTTGTACACTACTTAAATTTGGCTTGAACTGGGTCGATCAGATATAAACTAATTGTGTTGCAATTTCATTTTCAAACTATGCTAAAACAGAGCCAAATTTTAGATTTCACTTAAGTGATATCTTCTTTTTAAACTTACGTTTCTTTTAAGTAAATCTATGCCAGGTTTTATGATTTTCTATTGTATCATGGTTTATGCTGTATTTGTTCAGAATGCTAAAAAGAAACTTGTTTTGAAAGGGGTAAAATATCTTGTTTAAGAGATAATTAAAAGCTTACAGCTGTTTTAAGATAGATTCGCTTTCGAGATAATATTTTTAACTAATGTTTAGCTGGAGTGATTGAAATACAGCATAAAGCTATAACTTTATATCTTGATGCTCAATAATGTGCTGTACTTCCCCCTAACATTATAAATCCCTATATAGATAGCTTTACAAATTAGATTCCTAAGTTTTCCTTAATAGCATAATTATAGATGCTATGTAATGAACTGATATACGGTAATTTCATGAAGGAAACTAGTGTTGAGTGTCATAAAATTTTATTATATAATGTAGTCAGCGGGGTGAGTGTGTTTTTAAAAATGCTATCACATATATATATATATATATATTTGTTGCTGTACATATTTTAATGATTGTATGTGTAAGGGCTACGTCATTACTCTCTTAGTTCGGACAATGATCTCTTCCAGATGGATGTTGGCTATCCCACCTCATTCTGCATCCTCAGAAATGGAGCATGAGACTCCCATAGTTTAATTAGTTGTTCGACTGCCAGACTTAAAAGGTCTCTTATTTCCACAGCAATGAGTACAGTGAAAAGGGTACCATTACTCAGTAAGAATCCTGTAAAAAGGCACTCTCGAGATGCAGGGGCTATATCAGACTTTTATATTTTCTATACGCCATGGTATCTGAAGTCTGACTGCCAATCATCAGTTCATCCTGCCATAATAATTGTATTTTCAGCTTTGATCTGAATTCGAATCTAATTTAATAGGCACATAAGCTATATAGAGGATATTAAGTATTCACGCTTAATAAAAATGTCATACTCTTTGTCAATGTTTATAATCACTTCTGCTAGCTCTAGAGCAGATCTAGATCCTGTTATATAACATAAACTAGGCATAGATGGTCATAAGCAAATTAACCTTGATGTATAAAGTAATATTAAGGCTCATGAAACTGTAATTTTACATGTATAATTTCATCACCTGCGAGTCGTACCTATATATAGCAAAGTAAATTAAATGATTTGTAATCCAAACTACAATCACCTGCGCATGATTGGAATTGCTATATAAACAGTAAATGCTCTTATTAAAATCATCACCTACAAGTGATATATGTATCTGTAATAAATCTAGTAATGTAACTAATTTGTAACCAGAATAATTAATGTCACCTGTGAGTGATTTAAATTGTCACATATGTATATGTAAATTAAAGCCACATGAAACTAGGCAAACCATAAATGATTATAACCTCAATCATCACTTGCATGTGAACCCAAACTCGAATGTGAAATTGTATCCCTAACTTAGTCACCTGCATGTGAGACAACCCATATAGCCATGCTATAATCATTATTTTCATTTATTTAATTTTAATATTTTATTTTCATTAAATTAGTTTTGAATTTAACTTTCATTTCATGTCTCAACGTTGCTCATTGGTAAGCCTTTATTGATTAGTTAATCATTAGTTAAGAATCACAATCCATATTTTATAATTATGTCCAAGCCACACATGGTCTATATAGCTATGCTAGTTGTAAGTCAATTTCTCAGTCTTGTGCTTTACCGATGTTCTACTTCTTGCATGTGAGGAAAAAAAATGCTGCTGTGGCTTCATATGTGTCATCCGCAAGGTGGTAAATCTTTGAACATTAGTAAAGGAATTGGGGCCATATAAGATGTGGTTCGTACGATTCTATGCTGTTCAGCCTTGGTATGATTTGCTAAAACTCTGGATTTTGTTATGCGAAGGTACAGATTTGACTGTTACAGTAGATTTTTTTTCTCCGGGTATGGCACCCAATGTGGGGCCTCATAAAATCTTTCCACCCCTGTAAAGACCATTCGCTAAAAATATATGGAATATATATGTAAAATTTTCGGATATGAAAATGCAAACATAAGACTTGAATAATTTACATCACCCTGAACCAATATGTGTGGTGATGCTAATAATAAATGTAAAAAAATTATTTTGCACCAGATATGCAATCTGAAGTAATTTCATGTATGAATATAAAACTTTTTTCACGCTAAAAAAAATATTTTCAATTATTTGTAATGAGAATAAATTGTGATTATATAATATACGCATGTTTAGTATTGAGGTTGTATAGATAGAGATGTATATGCTCGCTTTCTCTATATATATATCTTTGTTGTGATTGTATATATGTTTAGGATTAAGGTTGTATAAATAGAGATGTATATGCTCACTCTCTCTATATATATATGTTTGTCGAGTAACCAAACATATTTTGAAACAAATGCACTCGAAATGTATTTGTAATTTTAGTAACCTGATAGGATAGGTGAAGACCCTCAAACTGGGAATTATATATAGCCCTCAAACTGGGAATTGTATATAGCAATTATTAGAGGAACCACAGATAGGTAAAGATGCTTAAACTGGGAATTGTATTGTCAACTGGTCCAATGTAGTGGACATTACACTTTAATGACAGCAATTTTTAGAGTAACCACAGATAGGTAGTAACCACAGATAGGTGAAGACCCTCAAACTGGGAATTTTATTGTCAAGTGGTCCGAGGTAGTGGACACTATGTTTTAATGACAGCAATTTTTAGAGTAACCACAGATAGGTGAAGACCCTCAAACTGGGAATTGTATAAGTCAAGCGGTCCGATGTAGTGGACATTATGCTTCAATGACAGCAATTTTTAGAGTAACCATAGATAGGTGAAGACCCATTTGCCGAGTTTTAAATGTATATGCTCATAGTATATATAGTTATTGATTAACAAAATGCATTCTAAAATAAAATGCGCTCTTAATATGTATATTTTAGAAACCTCTTTACGATTATAGATGAATTTTAAACATGTATACATTCGCAATATGCGTATATGTTGAGTATTTTAGTAGTAACCTAACATGATAAGTGAAGACCCTATTAAATACTTGTATTTTGCAAAGTAGGCTAGTCACTTGAATATATAAGTGAAATGACTATGCTAGAATATTTGTTATGTCATTTGTATAAAAAAAGAAAAACGTTGCATTGTGAAAGTATAGTTGGATATATGAAAATATCAATATAGATGTGTTGTATTGAAAGTGTTGTATATATATCTCACCTAGTGACAGCTGGTGCCTGAGGTAATTTGAATAAATTGTGAATTATTCTTATATAAATTTGTTGTCAGAGGCAGAGAACATTTTTTTGTTTTATTAAAAATTTATAAATAATAAAGGATGTGTGATTTGAGACTGAAATGAGCAGGGTTGAAATAAAAAGGGAAAAATCAGGCAGGATAAATATACGAGTGTTTGGTGTACAAAATTTATCAAACCATAGGAAATAATAATAATAGCCAAATCAAGACCGAAGAATGGAGTATGCTGATGGAAACCACATGGTGAGTTGCATTTTAAATATATTGGATTTATTTTATTTGTTTAGAAGCTGATTTAAAATTGCTAGGCAAGACTAATAGTTGGAAGTGTTAATGGGTATAAGGGCTTCAAGAGATAGGGTAGAATAAGGTGGTAAAAGGAAGCAAAGGTGGACTTGTTGGGAAAAGGAGGGCAAGACAGCCGCATATAAAGCTAAGCAAAATAATTTATAATGGAAAACAATGTAGAAGAGATAGTGGAAGGAGTAGTGGAAGGTAAAGAGGATACGATAGAGAAGCCAGTAGAGAAAAGAGGAAAAATCCTTAGGTCCGAGAAAGAGATCTTAGAGGATACTGACATCAATACAGAAGAGGAATTAGAGAGTAGTAGAGAGGGAACCATAAGGGAGGAACCTGTACAAAACATAGCACTCATGAGAGATTATCCCAAAGAAGAGGCAGATGAGAAAATGGAACAATGCACAGCCATCCTGATGAGGTGATGGGAAACCAGTAACAGGGAAAGGAAAGGAAAGGAGAAAAAGGAAAGAGCTAAAGAAAGAGAAGAGAAAGCAAAAAGGTACAGGGAAGAAAAGGAAAAAGAGAAAAAGGAAAGAAAAGAGAAAGAGAAAAGGGACAGGGAAGAAAAGAAAAAAGGATAAAAAGGAGTGAGAAGAAAAGGAGAGAAGTAACCAGGAAGAAAAACTAGAAAAGATGGCGGTGATGGTTAGGAAAACTTTACAACTTCCACCCAAAGATATATAGAAGAAGTGACAGCAGAAATTGAGACAGAGAAGAAGAAAGCAGTGGAATCTACAAAAGAAACTATGGAAATTGTGAGCCCACCTTCAGAAAAACTAGTAACTATTGAAGAAATTTCTAAAGTTGCAAAGGGAGAAGTTGTACTAGATGAACAGATTGAGGCAGATGTATGATCAATTACAGAAATAAAAGTTATAGAAATAGACATATGAGTAGAAAAGATTGACTTAGAAGGGATTGAAGAAAATGTTGAGTCAAGTACTTTAGAGAGAATGGAGGCAGAACTCGCTAGGAAGAAAGAGCACATTGTGGTGGGAAAAGAAATCATAGAAGCAATTCCATTAAGTGAGGAAAAAATGAGGCTCAGCATACCTGAAATCATTGAACCTTCACAGAGAGCAGGACAGTTGGAAGCTGTAAATGATGAACAGAAAGGTTAAAAGTTGAGTTAGGAATGATTGAAGAAAGAGAAACACTGCTTTCAGAAAACATCACCGAAGTAGAATATATTTCAACAAAAGAAATAGAAGGACAGAAGTAGAAGTTAAAACAAAATTAGTAGGTGAAATTATAGAGCAAGTAGAGCTGTACCAAGAAGATAAGAAAGAGAAAGATCCAGCTGCACAAGGAAGGAAGAAGGAGGAAGATATAGCTATGAAGCATGATATAAAAATAGACAAGAGGCTCGAAAATAAAAGAGGTTATGGGAAGATAGTTGAAAGAATAGATGTAAAGGAAAATGACATAAAGAACATAGATGACAAAATGCATCTGGGAGAGTTAAAACTGGCAAAGCTAGATGCAGAAAATGTTCCTATAGAAGTAGATAGAAAAGAAAATTTAGAGCCAGTGGAAGATCACCTTGGAAAAGTAGAAAGTAATAGTAAAGTAGATAGGTTAGCATTCATAAGAGTAGACAATAAGAGACAGAGGCAAGAACATAATGTATGCAAAGTGTATGAAGAGTGGGGATCTAAAACAAGTATAGTAATAAGAGTAAACTGTAAGATTAAAGTTAAACAAAGAAAACTAAGCCAGAGAGCCAAAACAGCAAGTAGAGCACGATGTAGACCACCAGTATTCAAATTAATAAAGGGAAGAGAGAAATATTACAAAGAAATAGATAATAAAGCATACGGGGAAAGACCAAAGTTTAAACGAAAGCGGAGTAGAGATAATAGGACATACTGGGAGAAATCGAACGTTAAAAGAAAGAGCAGGATAGGTAATATTAAGGGTAGAATGGAAGTGACAATAAGAAAAAGGAGAAAAGAAAGCAGTCCATATCTTGCAAGGAAGAGAAACCAAACAAGAATTAGAGCATTGATACAGAGAAGGGATGCATTAAAGTATGTGATTGGCATTTACAATTACGAAAAGGGCCATACCAGACCATACCTAAGAACACTGAATATAATATTCTACAGCCTGACAAATTCCATAAGTCCTTCCAGTTATGTAAGGGTCCATTCTGAATAAAACTACAGCAAGGCCATAATTCGTTCATAGGAGCCTATAATGCGAGAAGCTTAAAACCTTATAGGAGCTCAAGTAAAACTGCAGACCCTACTTAGGGATCTGCAACATTTAGAATTATATATATAAGCACATAATCATTAGTTTAGTCTTAGTTATTATAGTATTGTCGAATGGGTTGTGTCTAACTGCATAGAGATATAATAAGATGAGAGTGGGTTTGCTTTAAAATTAATAAATTGCATAATATTCAAAGTAAAAGTTTTCTTATTATTAATATTTTGCCAAAACCTGAAGTAAAGGTGGAAAACTATAAAATTTAAAAATTCCCATGAGCTTGAGGATATGAAACAGTCAGCTTTGACAATCATACTGTTTCACCTACTATATACTATAGTCATATTTCTATCTATGTAACTGGCACCAAATTCTCAAATGTCAGGTTTAAATTGTATTAAAATCAGGTTAAATTTAAACCTAAATGTATTAGTCATGTATGTGTGCATATATGTTAGCAGACAGTATGAAAATTGTATCTGTATATGTAAAAACCCATATATACACACATATATATTTCTTGTAGTAAATAAATAGAAATTGTGTTGTATGTGTAACACGAGACTACATATATGCAGGAAAAAATAATGTTAACATATTTAAAACATTATAAATTTCTTTATTTAAAATATTTATTCTAAAAAAGTAATATTTGAAATTATATAGTTCTGCATATATCACTAAATTAAATTAATCAAGTTACATATATAACCAGATGTTTTCCATCTGTAGATTTGTTTTCGAAAAAAAATTGGTATTATAAAATTTAATCTTTCTCACTGTAGTGTGACCTAATTACAAAACTAAAAGCAACACTAACTTGTAGAATAAATTATCCTGAGTAATTAGAAAGAAATTGTGAATGACCAGTTGTAAACTCAGCTGTAAGAAATAAAAAACACCGTGATTCCACGATTCTGGGAATACAGCGAGAAAATTAGCAAAACAAATCTAAAAACTTACTATGAACAAGAAGAGGGGGAGAGTAAGCTGATCTGCAGCCATTTTGGATTTATTCGGACATTATTTCAAGTCAATTCATTGACAACTTATGTTTTAGAATTGTTAATTATAATGCAGTTTGAGTAGAAGGCATTTTTCTTGCCTTCCGAACAGGGAAGTCTACCATGCGGAGAGCAGCGAGAGAAGAGCCGTAAGAAGCAGGTGCCCATTTCCAGCCATTCAACATGAGACCAACTTGTGAGCATAAAGAAGAGCGGTAAAACATTCCTCTACTTAAAATTAATAATTCAACTAAAATGCGATAATCCCTAAAGCTAGCTAAATCTAAACTCCATGGCCATAGCAATAATGTACTTTAAATCCACTACTAAAATGGAATTTTGATTTCTTTATTGTAACCTTAAAATCACTACTAAAATGTAATTTTGATTTCTTTATTTTAATCTTAAAACCACTACTAAAATGTGATTTTGATTTCTTTTGTTTTCATCTTAAAATCTTGTCTGATTTGAGTTAATAACTAATTTGATTTTCATCCCGAGTTAATATCTTATTTATTGATTTATGTACTCCATGTATTTATTAATTTATTTGTTGGTTTGCTGAGTTATCTCTGATTGACCTAGTTCAACGTATTTACCTTATCCTGAGTTATTAAAAGTTAGTTAGTTGTTACTTGCGTAAAGCAATTGATTTTAAATTATTTATCATAAATTTTGTTACGTATAGTTTTAAATGCTTTATTCTAAAATGGGTATAATCTTAAATGCTTCATTCTAAAATGATAATTAAGTTTCTATATTATTTTACATATTTTAACTTACTGATATTTGATTTTACATATTTTAACTTAATGATATGTGCTTTTACATATTTTAATATAATAATAATATTTGCATTGATTAATTCACGTACACTACTTAAATTTGGCTTGAACTGGGTCAATCAGATATAAACTAATTGCATTGCAATTTCCTTTTCAAACTATGCTAAAACAGAGCCAAATTTTAGATTTCACTTGCGATATCTGCTTTTTAAACTTACATTTCTTTCTAAGTAAATCTATGCCACGTTTTATGATTTTTCATTGTGTCATAGTTTATGCTATATTTGTTCAGAACGTTAAGAAGAAACTCGTTTTGAAAGGGGTAAAATATCTTGTTTAAGAGATAATTAAAAGCTTACAGCTGTTTTAAGATAGATTCGCTTTCGAGATATTTTTAACTAATGTTTAGTTGGAGTGATTGAAATATAGCATAAAGCTATAACTTTATATCTTGATGCTCAATAATGTGCTGTACTTCCCCCTAACATTATAAATCCCTATATAGATAGCTTTACAAATTAGATTCATAAGTTTTCCTTAATAGCATAATTATAGATGCTACCTAATGAACTGATATATGGTAATTTCATAAAGGAAACTAGTGTTGAGTGTCATAAAATTTTATTACATAATGTAGTCAGCGGTGCAAGTGTGTTGTTAAGAAATGCTATGGCATATATATATATATATAATTGTGGCTGTACATATTTTAATGATTGTATGTGTAAGTGATACATCATTACTCTCTTAGTTCAAACAACAATCTCTTCCAGATGGATGTTGGCTATCCCACCCCATTTTGCATCCTCAGAAATGGAGCATGAGACTCCCATAGTTTAATTAGTTGTTTGACCGCCAGACTAAAAAGGTCTCTTATTTCCACAGCAATGAGTACGGTGAAAAGGGAACCATTACTCGGTAAGAATCCCGTAAAAAGGCACTCTCAAGACACAGGGGCTATATCAGACTTTATATTTTCTATCCACCATGGTATATGAAGTCTGAGTGCCAATCATCAGTTCATCCCGCCATAATAATTGTATTTTCATCTTTGATCTGAATTTGAATCTAATTTCATAGGCACATAAGCTATATAGAGGATATTACGTATTCGCGCTTAATAAAAATGTCATACTCTTTGTCAATGTTTATAATCACTTCTGCTAGCTCTAGAGCGGAATCCTGTTATATAGCATAAACTAAGCATAGATGGTCATGAGCAAATTAACCTCAATGTATAAAGTAATCTTAAGGCTCATGGAATTGTAATATTACACGTATAATTTTTTCATCACCTGCGAGTGATATCTATATATAAATTAAATGATTTGTAATCCAAACTTCAATCACCTGTGCGTGATTGGAATTGCTATATAAACAGTAAATGCTCTTATTAAAATCATCACCTACAAGTGATATATGTATCTGTAATAAATCTAGTAATGTAACTAATTTGTAACCAGAATAATTAATGTCACCTGCGAGTGATTTAAATTGTCACATATGTATATGTAAATTAAAGCCACATGTAACTAGGCAAACCATAAATGATTATAACCTCAGTCATCACTTGCATGTGAACCCAAACTCGAATGTGAAATTGTATCCCTAACTTAGTCACCTGCATGTGAGACAACCCACATAGCCATGTTATAATCATTATTTTCATTTATTAATTTTAATATTTTATTTTCATTAAATTAGTTTTGAATTTAACTTTCATTTCATGTCTCAACATTGCTCATTGGTAAGCCTTTATTGATTAGTTAATCATTAGTTAAGAATCACAATCCATATTTTATAATTATGTCCAAGCCACATCTCATCTATATGGCTATACTAGTTGTAAGTCAATTTCTCATAGTCTTGTGCTTTACCGATGTCCTACTGCCTACATGTGAGGAATAAAAATGCTGCTGGCTTCATATGTGTCATCTGCTAGGTGGTAAATCTTTGAGCATTAGTAAAGGATTTGGGGCTATATCAGACAATGTGGTTTGTACTACTCTATGCTGTTCAGCCTTGGTATGATTTGCTAAAACTCTGGATT